>RYFJ01003530.1:0-25564 GCA_003991445.1 Oryza meyeriana var. granulata | reverse complement strand
GTTCCCCTTTGGGTGGAAAGGCATGGCCTGTCTTGACTTTGTTAGTCATCCGCATCAGGGTCACGGCCGTTGCGCTCGACAGTCACTTACGACTTGTTCTGGACTTGCGTTTGGCGGTTTTCCCTAGCCTTAGTCGCGGTCTGCGTCTTCGATGTCTCCTTCCACTCTTCTGTCAGGGCTCTTTGTTATCGTAGAGCGCCACAGAACAGCGTCGGCTGCGCCGACGATTTTGTTTGCCAGGTCGAGACAACGCACTTGACAGAGTTGGCGGCTTTCGAATGTGAACTAGCGATTAACAGGGTATTGCTTTACTCCCCGAAGGCAGTGATAATGACTCTTGTCTTGACTTTTGGGTATTGAGTTCCTCTCCTCGGAGAAACCCTTTGATTGAAAGTCGCGGAGGACACGTTCTTCTTTGTGGCATTGGTCAATCAACCTCGATGAAGGCCTCTCCGTAAGTTCCTTGGAAGTAGCAACGAACAGTTCAACGGAGTTCCCCCGAGCCATTGACGCGCTAGAACGCCCCGTCAACCATGTTCTAGTAAGTTCGGCCAGGGCGACCACAGCAGTTACCTGGCCTTGGTGATCGCATCCAGCCGCGTGGATTGCCCAGTACATGTGAGCCAGGACTCCGGGTTGTCTTGCCGTCGTACTTCTCTATTCCAGTCGGCTTGAAACTGTGATAGCCAGTCGACTTGTTGCAACTCGTGGGAACACCTGGAACTCCTTCATCCTAGTTGGGGGCTGCTGACGTCCGACTCGACGAGAAAGCATATCGTGTGTAGCGAAGCACTCATGGTTCGTCTAAGTCCGGCGGTGTTCGTCTTGCTCATGCTTCCTGGCGTCGAGCATTGATGTCATGGGCTGGAGATCTCGCCAAAGTCGGTACTCGGGCTCCTGGTTATCCGGCGTCCTGATTGGTGATACCGCTGTCGGTCGTTGTTCCGATTACCGAGAGACGTATGACGGAGTCTGAGTGAGCTGACTAGGCCAGCTGCTCGGCGCATCTAAGGCCAACGAAGTTGCTGGCATTCTAAAGCCATTTAAATTTGATGGAGAGGGTGGTCTCCCAATTTGCTATCATTGTTGACATCGACGGTGATCATTGGCTTTGAATCCTTGCAATAGTGGGGTTGCCTGGTGATCAGGCCGACTGCAAGGTGTCCAACAGCATGGCACGGCCACGACATTGCTATGGGGTACAAAGACATCGTGGTTACCCACTCAGGTTTAGAAAGATCTCTTGTTGGGCCTCCGCCAGCCTTGTACAAGTTATTATTACGGGCGTCTGGCGCTCGGCTTGCAGCATCGCGCATCCTCCTCCTGTTGCTCATGCAATCGGCGAGCTTCCCTCCACTTGCTGGTCATGTAGTCTGTGTGCGTCTGCCAGGGTTGACCCTTTGATACCATGAACACTTCACCATGGTGGGAGAAAAGCTTCCCGAGCTACTGTTCCGAGCTGGAGTCGACTCGGAGGTAATCAGGGGTGATCACAACTCCACCTCCCCAAATCCGATCTCGAGCGGCCTGGCCGTATCTGAGTCAAATTCTAGGGGATTGTTTTGCCGCAATCGGATTAGATTGAAGACATCCGCGGCGTTGCCGGTCCGAATGGGAGATTGATGATTCTTCTTCCCAGCCGCAATCTCATCTAACCTGAAGCCTGTGGCCCAGTCGAACATCAGAGAAAAGAGCTATCTCCCAAGAGTTGTCCCCGGGTCGTAGATTTGGAAATGCCATAGCAAGTCGCCCGCAATAACGTTCACGTTGAGTAAGGCCGACTAGCTGCAGGGTCGGCAATGGTTTCTATCCGATTGTTGAAGCCTAATCGGTCAGGTGAGTTGCCGAGTTGTCGGCGATGGAAAGTCGAGGCCCCTGAAAGCCCTGATGCGCTTGCCCGGCGGTTGAACTTGACCTGCCATCGACCTAGTGATTGTCTATCAGGCTGATGACGTGACTCGATGAAGCCTACCTGGCACACAACTTCGATGCTTTGTATCGTTAAATAACTATATGGGCTACTCATGACGACCTAAACTTGATGGATTGTAAATGAACAGAAATACGAGTTTATCGCTTGTTTAGGCCTCAATGTGAGGTAATACTCTACTTTAACTGTTGTGTATGGCTTTGAGGTTCTCTGATGAGAATTGGTTGTGCAATCTATCGATCTCTTCCTCCCCTTTAGGGCGCCTTTCTCCCTTATATATAAGGATTTTCTTTTAGGAAACAACGTAACTAGGTAGGATATGATCCTTGTTCTGTAAATGTAAAGTAATATATGCCAAGTCCTATTGTTATCTTAATTACATAATCTGGTCCATGTCCTGCTATTCAAGGTATTTAATTCTTCTATGGAGATCCCAGGGCCTTATAGCCGTCCACAATGAGATGTCCTAGCCATCTTTGGAGTCTTCACGGAAGACATCTCTAAGAGAGGGAACAACAAAAAGAGTTATACGGCTCACGCCGGTATTCGTCTCCTTGTTGACATAAACGACCTCTGATCATACAAACAATGAAGTTTGTGCTCTTGCCTGTCACCATTCCAAGTCATAGCATCTTATGCTGGGGAAGTGGCAGAACAAACGACAAAAAGACCCCATTTGCAGTGGCGCACAGCATGGACTTATGGGATGCCACTGGCCATGATGCTGAGTACAATCATGTGCTCAACTGAGATGATGGCGTCTGATAGTCACTTCGTGGTAGACAAAGTCGTTCACTGAGGCATCCGAGGTGCTTGTGGGGGTAAGTTCACTTAGTTGATGTCAGTGGTGGGAATGGTGCCATAGCCCAGGGCCATTGCCTAAGTCCTTTTCCACTACATCAAGCGCTCTATTTTAGAGACTCCCTCATGTATCCAAAGCACCCCAATGAGGCAGTGATTGAGTTTGTTGCAGGGGATATGAGGCACCATGTTCCTCAGCGAGATTGGTTGCATTATCAAGGTACCATAATTTTTGTGAATGTCAGCCTACGAGGATTACTTTCCTGTAGAAAACTAACAAAAATAGATTTAATATATAAAGTATTTTGCATAGACTATTGATATCTTAATCACACCTGCCATCTTTTTAATAATTACAACATTATTTCTCCTTTTCATACTCTAATCAATATTTTTTTATATTATGTTATATCATGTCGATAGTCATATTGATAGATTCATTTTGCATTGTACTTAATTCATAGATCTAGAGTTTCCTGGTATGTTGCAATTCATTGTTGAAAAATAGTTGTTAAATTTTGTATTAGCTAGTCAACACCATCAATTTTATATCAAATTTGATATTTAGGTTAAGAGTTTATTAGCCTTAGGGCCGAATAGGTTAACAAAGAATGACACTATGAGTTAACGAAGAACGGGCATTATGAAGTCATGAATAAACTATTAGAGAAACATCAACAATGAAGCTAAATCATTAACTTGTTTACCAAATATCGTCAATTAATACTTTATCTTTTACTATAATTTATTTACGTTTATAGTCCAGCGAAATTCTAGTGCATTTTATTTCTAATTATATATTTTAAAAACCTTTGCACAAATTAATTTTCTTCAAAATTGTATCCTCATATGTTTCATTATAAAAAATAATCCTCATATTTTTTTCTTAATTCTATATATGAAATTATATTTTACATTTGCTACTCGATCGTTACAAATAATATAACACCGATTATTATAATTGCAATAAAAAATTTTAAAATTTAGAATTTAGTACTAACAAAGTTTGATATAACATTTTTAGACAAATTAAATCAACAGTGCATATTTATTACCCCTGTTTTATTCATTTTTATGAAAGTTTATTGTAATTGTTATCAATTTGTAAATGGAATGGATTCCCTTTTTTATTAAATTGTAAGTTTCGGTATTTTAAATTCCAAAATTTCATTTTTTGGCACAATTGAATTATTATACAGAAACATTTTTAATTTATGTTTTAAATTCCAAAATTCAATTATTCTTATTATGGAATTATGTCCTTACACAATCCAGTTGCTAATTTCTTTTCTTTTAGGCTGAGATTTAGTTATCATATACTTTATTTTGCTAAAACTTTTAAATCTAAACTGTTAAAATTCAGTCACACAATTGATGGTTGGCAAGATCTTCTCCTGTATTTTTCCTGTATTAAATTTGAGAATTTGCATCACTTAATTAGGTACGGAATATAGGTAGGTAGTACATTTACTAGTAGGTATGTTAGGCACTGCTGCTACATAGTAGATGATGAAGGAAAAAGATATATCCAAGACATTTTTTGCTCAAATTCTGTTAGCGAATGCCAAAAAGGAATAGATACGTAAATAGATGGTGCCTTGTCTTTAATTAAAGAAAAACAAAAGAACCCACAAGATGTTTTCTACGTATCCCCTCTCTCCCTAAAGTTGGTGTGACATGACTCCATAATATGTTTTTCGGCACAACCCTTTCCCACCCCTAAGACGATAGACCTGTTTGTCACTTGGTTGCAGCATAAGCTTGTTGTGTAAAATCATGTGCTGAAAATGGCTTATCTTGTGATTTATTTGACTTGGCATTAAAAGTCTGATAAGCGTGTGTACGGCGACTGACTGTGGGTCAGGTTGTGAATATCTGTGCCCGAAAACGGTGTGTTTGGTCTATTTGTGTGTAAGTACTTGGGGTCAACCTTGTCAACGGTGGATCGGGAATAAACTCAATGAGGAGTTAAGTCCAGAATCTAGGATGTCGGTGACAAGTGGGACACAAGGTATACACGGTGGATGAAAACGTGTAGGAAAGATTTCAGAACTGAGCTCGCAAGACAGCGTATAAACGCTGAAAAATCGAAAAGAAAAGGAGTACGTGCACATGGTGCTATACAGTACCACAGGGTACTGTAGCACGCATGAAGGTGCGCGGGACTAGCGCGGTCCAGGCAAGGCAACAGTCTAGGGGCCTGTTTGGGGGAGCTGGAGATTTTGAGAAGCTGAGATTCTGAGAATTCGCTTTAGCTAGAGATTCTAAGAAGTTGAGATTCTGTTAAGCTGAGAGTCCTGTTTGGGGGAGTTTTGGTTGGTGTACTGAGAGGCTAATTGTCTAAAATACCCCTGAAGTTGATGGTTGGTCTGATGTATAATGCGGATATCCGGGCTCGGCAGCCCGACTTGCTGCCCGTCGCTGCCTCCCGACTCGGCCGCCCGAATCGCCGCCTCCGAGCTCGGCCGCCAGTCGCCGCCTCCCAACCTCCCGAGCTCAGCCGTCTGTCGCCACCTCCCGACCTCGGTCCCGTCGCTGCTCCCGACCTCAGCCGCCTGTCGCTGCCTCCGAGCTCGGCCGCCCGTCGCCGCCGACTCGGTCGCCCATAGCTGCCTCCTGACCTCGGCCGCCCGTCGCCGTCGACTCCCGACCTCGTCCAGTCGCTGCCTCCCGAGCTCGGCGCCCGTAGCTGCCTCCCAACCTCGGAGGCCGCCCGTCGCTACCTCCCGAGCTCGGCCGCTCGTCGTCCCCTCCCAGGCCGCCCGTCGCCGCTCCCGACCTCGGTCCGTCGCTGCCTCCGAGCTTCGGCCGCCCTCGCCGCCGACTTGGCCGCCCGTAGCTGCTCCCGACCTCGGCCGCCCGTCGCCGCTGACTCGGCCGCCCGTAGCCGCCGACTCGACCGCCCGTAGCTGCCTCCCGACCTCGGAGGCCGCCCGTCGCTACTCCCAAGCTCGGCCGCTCGTCGCCGCGCGAGCTTGGCCGCCCGTCGCTGCACCTCGGCTGCCCGACTCAGCCGCCCGTTGGTCCCATTCCTACATTTCGCATGCCTTTGGGCAATCATTTTCAACTTCTGGATCAAGGTTTTTTAGAACGAGCTGCTACTGGCCTCTCCTGCTATGTTGTATTTATCTACGCGTTACCGTTAAACTTAATGCACTATGTTTAATTTGTGATGTCTTCTAAAATGATAAATATTTATAATAAATTAGATAAATATATGTGTTCTATTTGTCTACGAACAGTTGAGTGGTTCTTGTTTCGAGAATATTTGTTTTCGTATTCGTGTCTGATCTTATTCGAGCCGTATTTGTATTCGAAATGATTCGTATTTGCCACTGCAATGTGATAGAGGCATGGTTTTACTTTGCCACTGCAATGTGTTCGTCAAGCCATACAAAGCTTAATTTGCCACTAAAATGTGTTCATCAAACACATACAAAAGCCTACTTTTCCACTACCCATATACAGACCAGTACATAGGCAAAATACTAATTTGCCACTACTATATTCTATGCACAGTGTCGTCTATCCCATCAAAGAGTTCGCAATAAAATCCCGAAAGGCGCACATGTCACCATCATCTGGTGTTGTGCTTACATAACGTTCTACTTCAGGTGAATTGATTGGTGGCATATACTCTTCATCATTGTCACATCTCTCAAAAGGACGTCAGCCAAAGCACTATCTCGAATGAAATTATGAAGAGCTATGCAAGCAATTATGATCAACTTTTGCTTCTTAATAGATAGCTGGGCATATGCAACAGAATTCGCATTTCATCTTCAACACACCAAACGCACGTTCAATGACATTACGAAGAGATGAGTGCGCATGGTTGAATACCTCCTTTCGACCTTTTGGGCGTCGCCCTTGTTGAAATTCTTGTAAGTGGTACTTCTCTCCTTTGTATGGAGCTAAGTAACCGATCCTATTAGGATATCCAGCATCAACAAGATAGAATTTACCTGCAAATTTATAAAAAAAAATAAGTCCATGAATGGCAATGAGAAAGATATTATGTGTATGGAGACATGTGCATTACCATCAAGTGGGTGTGGAAAAGCATCAGAATATCGAGACAATGCATCATTGAATATACGTGAGTCATGTGCTGAACCAGGCCATCCAGCTACAAAAAAGTGAACCTCATGTCGAAGTCACAAATAGCCATAACATTCTGAGTAGGATATCTTGTCGACCAATGTGAGCAATTTGTTGTTTTGCAGGCACAACCACCGGTATATGTGTGCCATCAATTGCGCCAATACAATTGTTGAAATAGGGAGAAAAGCGAGAATCTTGAAGCCTTGGGTGCAATGTGGATGACTCTTTTGGTTTTATATTGTGGCCTGCTAGTTCATTGATAGATATAAGAACCTCTTTGAATTTTCTACTTAGTGTTTCAGTTGACCGCTTGAAACGGTTCTCAGCTTGACTGAAGGACTGAGGACCACCACACATCCACAAGAACATACCTAGAGCTTCAATAGAATTCATATCTCTGGTAGACCGCAGACCATATTTTTCAACCAATGTATCATGTAACTTATGAAAAACATGAGGAGTCATACGGAACATACGGTAGCAATCTTTGGTAATACTCAAGTTATCAATAACCCACTGATAACCTGATTGCTGTGGAGGTGGTCTCCGCTTTTTGCCTAGGTATCTTCCAGCATAATCCAAAGCAATGAAAGCAACAGTGGCTGCAGCATGGAGTATCTTTTTTTGACACTTTAAATGAATTGATGCACCATCACTATCACATGAGGTACCATCACTCTCACTTAAAGAGTCACTCTCACTTGTAGGTTGGCTTTCAGACTGTGAGCTCATCTACACAGAGCAAATAGAAATAAAAGTCACACACTACACATATATTGTTTAACACATAATGTCTGAAAATAATGTGTAGAAGCACAACAAAGTACAACATAAAGTACAGAAGTACATGACGACTGAAAATAAATAATGTCTCAAAAAAATGTCTTAGGATACAACACATTCATAAAACTAGTTCTTCTTCCTGTCCTCATACATCCTCCTCAGCCAAGACATCCTTCCTTCATTGCTCTCGAAGGAACGGAACACTGCACGATAATGTTGCTTGATAAACAACTTGGTTGCAATATAGTGCTCATCACTTCCTTCTATAGCTCCACATCTAACAGCTAGATGTAAGTGCTCTATGATCTCATCATCAGCTTTATTATTATTCTGTTGTGATGTCACAGAACTGCTACTTTCGATGTTATCAATTTTATCAACTAGTCGCCTGACTTCCTTGAGCATAGGATTTCTCCTATTCTTCTTAGGACTAGGGTAATAGTAGCAGCCCTTCGCTTTCCACTCCTACTAGGCTCTTCAAGAACAGCCAAGTTAACATCATCATCTTCATCATCAACTTCCTGATATTAACCGCAGCCTTATCTTTAGCATTGTCTTTAGAAGCACCAGGAATAACCGAGGAGGCACCGGAGACATGAATGTTTTGAAACATAACTTCCAGCTCATTAAGGTTATCAATAGGTGAGTAGCGAAATTTGCCATATTCTTTGTTAATCTGAAAAACAAAGAAAGGCATGATACAAATTTAAAAAAAATACTTGTATGCATAGCATGCAAAGAAATGATATACACTTGTAATAAATTGTTACCGTACCTCTATCTTCTCTTTCCACCAATCATCATCCGCTATTATTAATCCCTCTGTAACATCAAAACCAAGACCAGTCGCTGCATGCTTGAGCTCTTTCCATAAGTTATATTGTGTCTTCAAAGTATCCCATCGATTCTTTAATTTTAATCGGTCATATTGACGCCCGGTCCTTGCAAAGAATTTTTCTTCCAAGTTTTTGTATCCAAGGGGACTCAAGGCAGCTGTTGGTCTATTCCCTGCTAAAACCTCGTCCCTACATATCTCACAAAACACTTTGCTTGCAAATGCATCCCAATGTGCTTTAGGGACCTTAGCTTTCTCCATCTATCGATCATATATTCATCAATTAATTGTCAAGATGATAGCATGCAAGGTGCCATTGTAAATTTGCTAGCAATTTAATAGGAGGCATATATGTGCAGTACTTAATCTACTTAATTAACGAATCCAAGAACTCTACTGGAAGCATCACATTAACTATCTAGCTGTGAATTGAACTTTTTGGTTGGGGGAATGGGGGAGTATTAGCCCATCAATAAACCATCCATTAGGGAAAAAAATTCTTCAATCAAGCAGGCACAAATCACATGTATAAAGAGGAGCAATAAAATACCTTTGTTACTCAGATCCTGCAAATCTGAGGGTCGTTGAGGTCAAGTGCTGAGAGGACAAAGCAGCACAACACCGGAGTCGATGAGGAAGTAGGCCGGGGCGAGCTCCCTCCTTCTTGGCGCAGCCACCAAAACCCTAGCCTCCTAGCTGCCTCCTGCCCGAGCTTCCTCGCGGCTAGCGTTGCCAGAGATCCAAGGTTGGTCGCCTCCAGCAGGAAAGATCCGCCGAGGGACGGCCGGCACCGCGCGGAAGGGGCGAGGCCCTGACCGGCGCTGCGCGGAAGGGGCGAGGCCCTGACCGGCGCTGCGCGGAAGGGGCGAGGCCCTGACCGTTCTGGCGAGGGCTGGCCGGATCCGGCGAAGGATGCCGCGCGGAAGGGGCGAGCGACCCCGTCCTCGCCCGTCGCACCGCGCGGAAGGGGCGAGGCCCTGACCGGCGCTGCGCGGAAGGGGCGAGGCCCTGACCGGCGCTGCGCGGAAGGGGCGAGGCCCTGACCGTTCTGGCGAGGGCTGGCCGGATCCGGCGAAGGATGCCGCGCGGAAGGGGCGAGCGACCCCGTCCTCGCCCGTCGCCACTTCCCGTCTCCCATGCGCGCTGCTTCGATGGATGGAGGTGAGGGTTCGGGTGTTAGGGGTATTCCAGGGCTCCTCCTTCAGAATCTCGGGAAGCTGCTATTTCCAGCTTCTAGGCCGTAGTATATTTTTCAATTGGACTTCTGCAGATTGTTGAAAAAAGCTGGCCCATTTGGAGGAGATTGTGGATTCTGGGACCAGCTGGAGAAGCTAGCGGGTTCTACAATCTCCCCCAAACAGGCCCTAGATGGCCCACGAAGGGGTTTTGGTTCTCTAAATAGTGACTCCCTGTTAATTTTTGGAGAGATTTTTTTTAGGGTTTCTAGAAAGCGAATTTGTCGTGGAGAAATCTTTTGGATGTTTTGGAGAAACATCTTATAAGCACAATCTTAGTAATAAATGTAAATTTTATGGAAGATTAGTACGGTAATTAATTTTTCTTTCTCGTTCATCTTTATGCATGCCTAGCAATGGATTTTAGATTGATCTGTTTTTCTCTAAGATTTGGGTTGGTTTCTTTGATCTAAAATCTAGCTAGGATGTTTTTCTAATGTTCTGGAAAGTTTGGTTGGTTAATTATTTTCGGATCTCGTTTAATCAATTAATTAGGGTTTAATTAATTTCCGTCAACCTTCTGTTCAGTAATATTGTTTCGTTAATATCTCAAGATCCAAAAGTTAGATTGATGTGATTCCAGTCGGGTTTGTTTGCAAATTTTGTCTAGTTTATTCTGACAAATTTTCAGGTCGATCGGAGTTACGGATCTATGACTACAATCTGTTTAGTGATGAAACAGCGTTCTGTCCAGATTCTGAAAATACGGTTTTTCAGGTTTTGAGATTAGGGAAAAGTGTTAAATTTTATTTTTGACCTACGCAATCATTCACCCCCCTCTGATTGCCTATCTTAGTGTGAGTCGATCCTACAAGTGGTATCAGAGCAAGGTTATTTATTCTATTATCTTTTCTAATTGATCTTAACCGGCGATTAGAAAATATATCGACGGATAGGTATTTCACAAAACCTTGTGTTTTCGATAGTGTTGATTTTTAGTATTGGAAGACTAAGATGGAGGTATACATTTAAGCTCAAGGCTTTGCAATATGAGAGAAAATCTATAAGCCATATCAAGTTCCTGAAAACGATACAGTGACAGCAGCGAACATGCCACAGGTGGAGACTAACAGCAAGGCGAGGAATTTGATTATTCAAGGGCTAGGAAGAAGCGACTTTGACCGTGTGGTGCATCTCAAGTCAGTACATGAGGTATGGACAGCACTTTGTGATTATCACGAAGGATCAAACACAGTAAAAGAGGTACGTCAAGATATGTATAAAAAGGATTTGAGATGAAACTCGGTGAATCTCTTGATGACTTCTTTGCTCGCTTTAACAAGATTCTTAGCAACTTGCATTCTGTTAATGTTATATACACCGATGCTGAAAATTCTCGTCAATTGCTAGGAGCCTTACATATGTCTATATGGGAGATGAAGGTAACATCAATTAGAGAATCTACTACCATGAGTACACTTACATTAGATGTGCTTTATTCTAAATTGAAAACTCATGAGCTAGATGTTTTTGCTAGAAAAAATATGGCTAATAAATCAATAGCTTTAGCTTCACAAACTAACAACTCTATTGGTGATAACTCTTCATCTAGCTATGCTTTGTCCTCTTTGTCTTCACTAACTGATGAACAGCTAGAACAACTTTCTAAAGATGATTTGGCACTCCTCTCCACTCGCTTCACAAAAGCTTTGCAAAATGTTCGATCCAGAAAAAGAACAAATGGTGGAGAACCTCGAAGATGTTTTGAATGTGGTTCGCTTAATCACCTTCATCTTAAATGTCCAAAATTTCTAGCAAGAATTTCTAGGGATGAAGATGAGGAGAAAGACAAGGTAGAGAGTGACAAGAAACGAACACTCAAGAGCACTAAGAAGAAGGGGTATTTGAACAAGAAGGTAGTGCACCGTGTTCTCTCTGCTCTTGAACAGGTAAATCTAAGCGATGTGGACACCGAGAGTGATGATAATGCTACTTCCAAAGGCAAGAAAAGCTTGATTGGTCTATGTATGATGACAAGTAGCAGAAGCATCACCAATAGTGACATCAACAACGACAACGACAATGAGGTAGAATCTTCTTATGATGATTTAGCTTGTGCCGTTGAAAAACTTGGTACTTTATTAGAGAAGAGAGATAAAAAGATTAAGAAACAAGATGCTTTGGTTGAAAAATTAAATGATGAGATTGCAAGACTTAAAACTTTGACTCCTATAAATGATTCTTGCAAATCATGTGATTTAGTTTATGCTGAATTTACTTCTCTAAGGGATATGCATGCTTCTACACTAAAGGAACTTAGGCTAGAAAAAGAGAAAAATGAACAACATGTCTGTCAAATTGATGAACCTGTCCCTTGTGATAAATATAATGTTCTTAAGTTAAAGTTAGAAGATGCTGATGTTAAAATTGCACAACTAAAAGAAGATCTTGCTACCCATAAGGTTCTTTCATGCTCTAATTGTGGTAAAAATGATAGATTTCAGCATGTATCTTGTAAGAATTGTGCCACTCTTTTGAATCGTATTGATTATTTGCAAAGAAAGATAGGAACTAAAAGTTTGAATCAAATTTTGAATCAAAAGATTAGTTCTAAAAAATTTAAAACTGGTTTGGGTTTTGATCCTTATGATTATTCTAAGACTCATGCTTCAACTGTTGTTAAATCCCTTGGAAGTGGCATAAGTGAGACAGTCAATGAACCTAAAAGGATAATTTTTAAATCTGCTGGTATTATGTCATCTTCTAGCACAACAAATGCAAAAGTAGCCTGTACTTCTCAAGCTAAATACAAAGTTAAGTACACATGCACTCATTGTGGTAGAGATGGACATAAAGTAGAATTTTGTTTTATACTAGCCAAACAAAAAATGAGAGAAAATGCTAAAGCTTGGTCTAATTTGAGAAAGACACGCCCCTTTAGTTCTACTAACATGAGTAATGACAGATCTAAACATTTGCATAAAAATACTTGTGTTATGTCTACTGGTGTGAGTCGTGTGTCTCAGTACTGGATTCCTAAATGCTATATTACTAACTCCGGTACTGAGACCTCGACACTGCTTTCTTCTATGTAGGCACTTCACGCGAGAAAGGAGAATGTTTGGCTAGTGGATTCCGGATGCTCACGCCACATGTCCGGTGACAAGAATTGGTTCTCCTATCTCACAGGAGCATCGCATGTTAAAAAGGTAACTTTTGGAGATGCTTCTACTTCTATGGTTATGGCTAAAGGTACAATAAAGGTGAGCGATAAGTTTATGTTTAAGGATGTGGCTCTTGTTGAGAACTTGAAATATAACTTACTTTCCGTTTCACAAATGATTGATGAAGATCTTGAAGTGTACTTTAAGAAAAGTAGATGTAGAGAATTAGATGCTTCAGGAGATTTTGTCTTTAATATTACACGTTTTGGGAGAGTGTTTAAAGCTGATTTTGATGTGTCATCTTCTGTTAAGCATAGGTATCTAGTTGCCAATGATTTTAAAGACTTATTCTTTTGGCATCGTAGACTTGGCCATGTTGGTTTTGATCATTTAACACGTGTTAGTGGTTTGGATCTTATACGTGGTCTGCCTAAGCTTAAGGGTGATAGCGATATAGTATGCTCTTCTTGTAGACATGGTAAGATGCATGCAGGTTCACACCCACCTCTTACTATGGTGATGACAAATGCACCAGGACAACTTCTACACCTTGATACCGTTGGACCATCACGAGTTCAATCTTTTGGAGGTAAGTGGTATGTGCTAGTAATAGTTGATAATTTTTCTAAATACTCTTGGGTTTATTTTATGGTATCTAAAGATGAGACTTTTAGTTCTTTTAGAAGTCTTGTTCTTAGATTATCTGTTGATCACCCAGGAGCCCTTAGAGCAATTAGAAGTGATAATGGATCTGAATTTAAAAATTCTTCTTTTGATCAATTTTGTACTGAAAAAGGTCTTGATCATCAATTCTCTTCACCTAAAGTACCACAACAAAATGGTGTAGTTGAAAGAAAAAACAGAACCTTAGTTGAGATGGCTAGGACTATGCTAGATGAATTTTCTACTCCTAAAAAATTTTGGGCTGAAGCCATATCTACTGTATGCTATGTTTCAAATCGTGTATTTTTTAGATCAAAGCTTGGTAAAACTCCTTATGAGCTGCAGTTTGATCATAGGCCTAGTGTTTCTCACTTTCGTGTGTTTGGATGCAAATGTTTTGTGCTGAAATCTAGAAACTTAGATAAATTTGAGGCTAGATCAGTTGATGGCATATTTCTTGGTTACTCTACTTATTCTCGTGCCTATCGTGTTCTAGTTTTGGAGACCAACAAAATAATAGAAACCTGTGAAGTTACTTTTGATGAGACTAGCCCAGGTACTAGTCCAAGTAGTGTAGGTACAGGTGTATATATTCAGGGGAGGACATTTTTGTTGATGAAGATGATGATGATGATATAGCTGAAGCTTTAACTCCTCCCACACAATCAATTGCAATAGATCCAGTACCTATTACAACTTCACCTACAACTGAGCATCCTCAAAATTCCACATCATCTGTGCATGTAGGAGATCAAATAGAAGAAAGTGAAGTTTCTGAAGCAACAGCTCCCTTGCACATTCAAAGAATACATCCACCTCAACAAATGATTGGTAATCTTCATGAAAGAGTGACATGTTCCAGGTTTAATGATCCAAACTCTCATGCTCATTCAGTGTTTGTTGCATCTTTTGAACCCAAAGATATATCACATGCATTAACTGACGAATCTTGGATCAATGCCATGCATGAAGAATTAGAGAACTTTGAACGTAACAAAGTTTGGAAACTAGTGCCACCTCCTTCTAATCATTCTATCATTGGAACTAAATGGGTGTTTAAAAATAAACAAAGTGAGGATGGTGTAGTTGTTAGAAACAAAGCTAGGTTGATTGCTCAAGGTTTTACACAGATAGAAGGTTTAGATTTTGATGAAACCTTTGCTCCTGTTGCTAGATTTGAAGCCATTAAAATCTTGTTAGCCTTTGCTGCTTCTAAAGGTTTTAAACTTTATCAAATGGATGTAAAAAGTGCTTTTCTAAATGGGTTTATCAATGAAGAAATTTACGTTAAGCAATCACTTGGTTTTGAAAATTCCAAATATCCAAATCATGTTTTTAAACTATCTAAGGTCTTGTATGGTTTAAAACAAGCACCTAGAGCATGGTATGATAGGTTGAAAAACTTCCTACTTGAAAAGGACTTTTCTATGGGAAAGGTAGACAAAACGCTTTTTGTTCTTAAGCAAGGCAATGATCAATTATTCGTTCAGATTTATGTGGATGATATCATCTTTGGTTGTTCATCTCATACTTTGGTGTCTTAGTTTTCAGAAACTATGAGTAGTGAATTTGAGATGAGTATGATGGGCGAATTGACTTACTTTTTGGGATTGCAAATCAAACAAACAAAAGAAGGTATATTTGTGCATCAAAATAAGTATACGAAGGATCTTCTATGTCGCTTTGGAATGGAGAATTGCAAACCCATCATGACACCTATGGGAGCTACTTCTACACTTGATCCTGATGAGAAAGGTGAGCCAGTTGATCAAAAGGAGTATAGGAGTATGATTAGTTCACTTTTGTATCTTGCTGCTTCAAGACCGGATATACAATTTGTTGTATGTTTAAATGCACGGTTTCAAGCTTCCCCACATGCTTCACATCTTCAAGCAATTAAGCGAATTCTTAGGTATGTTCATGGCACTAAAGACTTTGGTATATGGTTATCAGCATCATCATGTATTAGCTTAAGAGTTTTTTCTGATGCTGATTTTGGAGGGTGTAGACTTGATAGAAAAAGTATTTCTGGTGCTTGTTTCTTTTTGGGTAATTCACTTGTTACTTGGTCATCTAGAAAACAATCCTCTGTAGCACAATCAACTGCTGAATCTGAGTATGTAGCTGCTGTTAGTTGTTGTTCTCAAATACTTTGGATAGTAGCTACACTTAAGGATTATGGTGTTACTTTGGAAAATGTTCCGCTTTTTTGTGATAACACAAGTGCCATTTGTATTGCTAAGAACCCAGTACAACACTCTAGAACAAAATATATTGATATTAGATTTTACTTTCTTAGAGATCATGTTGAAAAAGGAAATATGGCACTTCATCATGTGGATACTGAACATCAATTGGTAGATATTTTCACAAAACCTTTGGATTCTTCTCGTTTTGCTTATCTTAGGGGAGAACTTGGGGTTATTCATCCAATGGGGTTATTTTGAGGGGGAGTTTTAACTCTTTGTAACATATTTTATTATTGGTATGTTTTGTTTGAAATTTTTAAAAAAATAAAAAAATAAAAAATAATTGATAAAATAATGAGCACTACATATGATTCATATGTATTATTTGCAGCCATGTTCATGTCATAAGGTATGATGCTTTCATGTTTCTATATGTGTGATGTTGGTCTTTGCATGACTAGCTAAATAGAATGACAACTTGAACTAAATCTTGACATGATTGAACTTTCTTATCTATTTTTATCTTGTTTTAAATGTGCTAATATGCTATGAGAAATATGAGAGAGATCAAAATTATGTGCTATAAAAATGTGAGAAAGATCAAGAAAATATGCATTGTCACACTTCTTCCTAACAGATTGCTTACTATTGTACTTTGGTATGAACTTGAAAGAAATTATGTATGACCGAAACCTGGTTCTTAAGCTTGCAATTGTTAAAAGACATAGGCTTGAATGGGTTGAAAAGTAAGGCTGATGGTGCATATAATTCCTTGTAGTTTATATCATGATTGAAATCAGTCAAGCTCTCAATTTTTTTAAAAAACGTAAGGCACCAATGAAGTGCATTCATCTTAATCCTTGCAAG
The DNA here is from genome assembly GCA_003991445.1 of Oryza meyeriana var. granulata. Taxonomy (NCBI): domain Eukaryota; kingdom Viridiplantae; phylum Streptophyta; class Magnoliopsida; order Poales; family Poaceae; genus Oryza; species Oryza meyeriana. Next base: position 9,053 of record RYFJ01003530.1, on the reverse strand, counting down.
TTTTGAAATAGTTGAGAAAGGAATATCATGTCGTGCAATAAATTATTAATAGCATTTGATTTTTAGTTATGCTAGATTTACATTGCATGTGTATGGATGTGAGAGTGCAAATTACTTTTAGCATGACATGTATGAGCTTGTTTACATTGATGATTTGTGGTGCTCACAATAAAAATTGGTACAAAATTAAAAATTTTCTCTTTTGTGTTCTTGATGAACTCATTGTCAAAAAGGGGGAGAGTTTTATATACAGTTTTTGATGATCTTTTCACGATCTTTTTATTTTGTTTTTCGTTTTTCTTTAAAAAAGACTTTTTGCGATGGTAAATGCCAATGTTCAGTGTTTATATATGTTGTTGCCAATGTTTTCATCAAGGGAGAGATTGTAAAATCATATGCTGAAAAATTGGCTTATCTTGTGATTTATGAACTTGGCATTGGAAAGTGTGATAAGCGTGTGTACGATTAACGTGGGTCAGGTTGTGAATATCTGTGCCCGAAAACGGTGTGTTTGGTCTATTTGTGTGTAGGTACTTGGGGTCAACCTTGGTCAACGGCGGATCGGAAATAAACTCAGGAAGAAGTTTAGGTCCAGAACGGTCAAGGATGCCGGGTGACAAGGTGGGACACAAGGTGATACATGGTAGATGAAAATTGTGTGGGAAGATATTCAGAACGAGCTTCGCAAGACAGTGTATAAACGCTGGAAAAATCGAAAAAGAAAAGGAGTACGTGACATGGTGCTACACTACCGTGGGGTACTGTAGCACACAGGCTACTGTAGCACGCGTGGAGGTCCGCGGGCCTAGTGCGGTCCAGGCAAGGCAACAGTCCAGATGGCCCACGAAGGGGTTTTAGTTCTATAAATAGTGGCTCCCTATTAATTTTTGGAGAGATTTTTTTTAGGGTTTTTGGAGAGCGAATTTGTCGTGGAGAAATCTTTTGGATGTTTTGGAGAAACATCTTGTAAGCACAATCTTCGTAATAAAGGTAAAGTTTATGGAAGATTAGTGCGGTAATTAATTCATCTTTCTCGTTCATCTTTATGCATGCCTGGCAATGGATTTGAGATTGATTTATTTTTCTCTAAGATTTGGGTTGGTTTCTTTGGTCTAAAATCTAGCTAGGATGTTTTTTTAGTGTTCTGGAAAGTTTGGTTGGTTAATTATTTTCGGATCTCGTTTAATCAATTAATTAGGGTTTAATTAATTTCTGTCAACCTTCTTCTGTTCAGTAATATTGTTTTGTTAATATCTCAAGATCCAGAAGTCCGATTGACATGATTCTAGTTGGGTTTGTTTGAAAATTTTGTCTAGTTTATTCTGATAAATTTTCAGGTTGATCGGAGTTACGGATCTACGACTACAATCTATTTAGTGACGAAACAACGTTCTGTCCAGATTCTGAAAACGCGGCTTTTCAGGTTTTGTGATTAGGGGAAAGTGTTAAATTTTATTTTTGACCTACGCAATCATTCACCCCCTTTGATTGTCTATCTTAGTGTGAGTCGATCCTACAGTTTGCGCGTTCGGGGCGACTACTTCCGTGGGGGCTAATTGGCGCAGCTGCGCCAGCCGTGCACATGCGTACGTGTGGGCCGTGCAGCTGCGCCTTTGCCTGTGTGGGCCCGTTGGGCCTTTTGGGACAAATAGGTAAGAAACATTTTAAAGCATTTTTCTATTAAATGATTTAGAATAATTAAAAGTTATCCAAAATTTCTATTTTGAATGTTATTTTTTGATAGGTTTTAAATTTTTATAACCTTTTTTAGTTATTTTTAATGCTTTTCAAATTCGAATATTTTTAATGAATTTTTTCAACTGAAAGTTTCATTTCGATTTGAAATCTAAGTAAATTTTCTAAAAAGTCTAAACTTTTAACTTAATTTTAAAAAACTTTTGACTCAAATTTTGAAACTTTCGACTCAAAATGTAGAACGTTCAACTTAATTTTTTCTTAAAAAACTCTATTCAATTTTGAAACTTTTAACTCCAAATTTAAGACTTTCAACTCATATTTTAAAACTTTTAACTCAATTATTTATTATTATTTATTAGAAAAAGTATAACACTAAGAGCTTTAATTAGCGCTAATCACTAGGTCAGCGGCATGTGCGCGTAACTATGTTAGGGCAAGGGTGCAGCGCACGCGACTTACCTTCCCCACACGCACGCGCGTACTAGCACAACCCCTTTGGTTGTGGATGTCAGTTTGGGTGCTATATGATTGGGGCGATGAAGATTGTGTAAGAATCTTGACCCAATGCAAAGGAGCTATTTATAATGAGAGAAAGGAGGACAAGTGATAATTATAGATAGGATGATTGGATCACCATATCAACAGATACTTGAAGCTCAGGTTTTAATGGATCTATGCATGATGGCATTGACAACAGGCAAAGAGCGAGAAGAGAAAGAGTGGCACAAGATATTCTTGGAGGCAGCTTTAGTCGATACAAGATTATGCCCATCTTAGGTGTTAAATCACTCATTGAGGTTTATCCATAATGCATTAGATTAATCTCTCATGAAAAACAATTTTGTATCTTTTATAAGGCTGTTGTTCGAACTACTTCATAATCCTCTCTGTATTATGTATCTGTTCTACGTTGATTAGTCTAAATTGGCTGTGTCACTCGTTGTTTGTTCTATATATGTATGCAAGAAGTTATTACTGATGACCTGTCTATGTTCTATGTCCCATGTTTTTCATATAAACCATATTTTCAACATATCAATTTACACTATATACTAATTGACTTTTGGATATAATTTAGCATTCGTCTTATTAAAAATGTAAATATGGGGTGACTTGTTTTATCATTAAATGTATTTTAAATATAACTTATATTTTTATATATTTATACTAAAATTTTTAAATATGACGAATAATCAAATATCATATATAAAAGACTATAATGTCAGATGTTTAAAAAATGGAGGGAGCACTTTGCTCCTCTGGCCCAGTTTTGCTGCCTACTGCAGCTATTTGCTACTTTCAGCCGCGCACAGCCAAAAGCCACTAGATACTGGTGGTTCGGCCAGGTGGTTTTTTTAACCTAGGTGCATCTACACCTAAGTTATGTTCCGTCTGATCAGTTTTGAAATTTGTACTATATTTTCGACCAGTCTTCACAATATTTATTTATTATTTTATATACTATACGTGTTTGTTGGATGGGTGACACAACCTATCCTATCAGTAGGACTGCGTGATAGATGGTATATTTTTATTAGTTTATAGAAAAAAGGTTATTCCTAGAAATCGATGGAGAAAAGGTATTTTAAAAGAATTCGAACAAGTAGGCTTTTCGTATTGCTGAGTGTGAACTCTCTTTAATTTTATCACTCGATCGCAACATCATAAGGGTCTTGCTTTTGCTGGCCTGCAGAACACATTCTCCTCTTGGTGTTAGAGCCTGTACACTGGCCAGGCCTTTTGCTTTCTTGGGTTTTCCCGTGTGAGCTTGGCGCGATGAGTGACCTCTAAAGCCACAAACCGGGAGAGGATTGACGCGCATGCTTGCATCAGCTAGAAGTTTCCAACGGAAAGCTAATTAAGCTCTTGCTTAGGAACCGTCGACATGATTGGGACGAACAGTAATGCCGCATTTAGAAAATGAAACAAGTTTTAAACCCTCTCAGCTGGTTATATAGCCCAAAGTTTTGGAGATAATAGCGCATACTGGACATTGGTCGTACTGCATACAAGTACGTAGCTGCAAGCATGGCCTCCATCAACTTGTCCCTCGCAGTCATCGTTGCCCTCTTCTCCGGTACTATTTCGCATGGCTTCTCAAGTATCATCTCTTTATCGTTGCTTTCATTTAACAGACAGGTGATGCATGTATATAGAGAAATTTTATAGTGCTTGAGTGGTATCACAAGAGGTATTAAAATTTCTAATGTAAAATTTGAGAGAAATTTTACAGTCCTTGTGAGGTACGGGAGGTATCAAAATTTTTAGTACCTCCTAATACCTAAGATATAAGAGGTATTAAAATTTATACTACTATGTTACCTCTCGGTACATTTTTAAGGATGATAAATAATCAAATTTGGTATTTTCTTGTACTTGGGTTTTAAGAGATACTAAATTTACATAGAAATATGGTATCTTTCGGTACCTCAAAACGGTAAAATTGCTATTATTATATATATTGAGGTTTTCTATCTTTTTTTAACTAATTTGAATTAGGGTTTCTGATACTGGGGGCGGCCGGTGAGGACGAATGCGGTTTCCTGTGCGTGGACGGAACGTACGTCACGTGCGCCAACTATCCCGGGCAGCAGTTCCCCGGGTGCAACTGCGTGTGCGGGCCGTCGGACGGCCGGGGCTGCGCCGTCCACAACCCTGACGGCTCCACCGACGAGGAGTGCCCAAAATGAACCATCCATGCATGCATTCTGCTGCTCCAGTTAATTTCGTGTGTTTGGACTCGATCATGACTAAATAATCTTCTCTATTAATTACGTAATAATAAAGAGCAAGAATTCTTGCTAATGTCATTGTAAGAGTGAAGATATGTTCAGGTTTGTGGAAGTATATAATCTCCGCGAAAGCTTATGGGCGTGCGCACGTCGGCAGCGCGCATTGTGTTCAAGCTATCTAGTAACTATCCTATATGTAAGTAAAATAAATATTTAAAAAAAATTGAGTAAACTTTATACCTAATTTAAAACTTCATCTCTAATTTTAAATCTCAATTTAATTTCGTAACTTTCAACTCAAATTTAAAAACTATCAACTAAGAATTTTAAAAAAATCTACTTAAATTTTAAAATTTTTAACCCAAATTTGAACTTTTAATTAGATTTTCGAAATTTTCAACTTAAATCTAAACTTTACTCTGCTTATTTATGTATTATTTTATATTAAAAATTATTAAATACTAATGAATGATAATTAGAGAAATAATTAGTGTTAATGACAGTGCTTAGGACTTTCGTACGGCCGCCATACGTGTATTGAGTTTGCTGCACGCGTGAGCGCGTGGGTTGGCCAACCCACCGGCGGGCAGCGCCAGCCAGCCACGCCCGCTATAATTCACGGATGATAAAATGCATTTCTAGCTACTCGCAAGAAAACAGCACAAGACGTCTTAAAGCACAAATTTGTTATACGTACTGGAGGAAAGGATATGCATTAGCTGGGCCCAACTAAAATTCTAATTTTCGCTGTAATTTCAATATATGCCCAGAAAGGAAAGTAACGGGGGCAGCAGAAAAGATTAGCTAAGCAATAAATTCTAATAACAGAATTGGGTCCAGGCATTAAAAAGGCGGTACCATATTAAAGGAAAAAGTTCACACAAAAAGGTAGTCGTCTCCTTAACTATTAAAATCAGCTTAATTTTTCTCCAAGCAGTTTTTGATGGTGGTTTTGTTTTAACGTCATGTTTTACGTGATAAAAAACATTACAGTCGTAGTTTTGTTCCTTTATGTGGCTAATGACTTGGTCTACCTAGTGTTTACTTGGCACTTACGCGGCAATTATTCTAGAAAGTATAAAACATGGGGTCATATACCAGTGAATAAAATAAAAATAAAAAATCATGGGGTCACATGTAGTGCAACCACCCTTTTCTCCTCTCTTTCTGTCCCTTACTCTGTCAGGGTCTGTTTGATATGGTTATGAGAGGTGGGGATTGGGATTAGAAATTGTGAAGGGCTAGGATCAACGAGGTAGAAAGAATGGAGGCTAAGATACAATGATACCCTTGGTGGGTGGGATATTATTTCGTTCTCATTTGCCAAAGCAACCTCAAACCCCAAAATGCTCTTCTGCTCTGTTCTCTCGGCCTCACACTAGCATTGATGATGCCCATAGCAGCAACTCGAGCTCAAGTTCTAGAGTAGTAGGAGTAGGCGGTACCCGGGCCGGGCGGGCAGCGTTCTGATAAAACGCGACCAGCAATCATGCTTCTCCAAGATCTTCCAGCGTGTCAACCCGATCTAACACCACCATAAAGGATAGGCAGCAGATATTGGCATGCCGCCGCAGATAGTGACCATCTATAAAACCGATTGTCGATCCAGTCCAGGATTTAAGTAGTTGTCGATTGCTTTGTACCGCAATAAACTATGGGGCTACCTCGGGCGCGGTGAATTTCGGTGGATTGAGAGGAACACAAAAATCTTATACGATTCGGCCCTCAATTGCTCAGGTATATTCTCCTAGTCCATGAGGTGGTTTTGATGATCGAGGTTGTTCTTGGCCCTGAGAGGCGCCGCTCCCTTTATATACTAGTGGGACAGGGGTGTCATGTATAAGGATCCCAGCCGGATACGACAGGATTTCCTTCTTAGAGATAGGTCTAATCGCGCTAAGACTATGTTTCTTATTATACAGGACAGCCTGCCGGTGTATCTTATCTTAATCATATGGTTTGGCCCACCTCTATCCGAGTGGCCCATGTATAGTAATTCGGTCCCGGGGTCCATGGCCTCCAAGTAGCCTGACCTTTATAGTGAGTTAGAGCTGACGAGAGTGCTCATCTCCATGGTGAGGTGGCCCGAGTTGAGTGCTCCTGAGTACTCTTTGTCGTAGTAAAGCTCTTTCTTCGAGTCCCTGCTTCATGTCAGCTGGCGCGGGCTATGAAGGGCTTATATAGATTAGTTGATAGTGTGCACCGAATTAGGGGCACCTATTAGGTGTAGCCCCGACTTTGTGCTTACTTTGTGAGACAATTAAACATAAATCAAAGTCTTTAACCTGGAGTCTTTCCCGAGTGATTACTACCGGTATTTAAAGACTCTTCGTATCATGTCAACCGGAATAAACTTTAGTCTTTGCCGATAGGAGACTACTGTATGTGGCTCTTGCGACTTCATGTCAGTGGGAATATGTGTTTATAGTTTGCCCGAGTAGCGATGTTACTGTATATGGACTCTTCAGGTTATGTCAGCTGGAAGGGGGTTTATAGTCTTTCCGAGTGGCTCCTACTCAAAAGTTAGATCTCCTCGCATCATGTCAGCGGGAAAGTGTTATAGTCTCTCGCCGAGTAAGTGCAACTACTCGAAAGTAACTTTCCGCATCATGTCAGGGGTAGAAAAAAAATATTGATATGGGGCAATAATGGCCACGCTTGTAGGCCGAGTAATTTAATGAAATAAATCCACGGGCGTTGGGTTAGGTTGGACTGAGGAAAGATACCTGCATCTCTAATTTTAATGAAAGACCAGCTTGTGGATCTTGGTAAGGATATCTCTTCGGACTGGTGGATAAAAGATCCAACATATCAGTTTCGCATAAGCTCTCATCGAAGCTATCTGTTTCTATCGCTCCATTAGTAGCACTCGCGCTATATTTTACACTCAGCCTGCAGGGGCCAGCGTGGAGGCGTGCTAACTGTAGGAACTCATATCTTGGTGGCCTAAGTGCTGACTGTGTAGGGCCAACCATCAGTCCGACATCGGCTTCTATAAAGCAGGGAGAGAGAAAAAGATTCCTTCATCTTCGCCCAAATCAGTCTAATGCTTCGTCTTCCACCTTCGCGCCAACTTTTCGCCCTCCCGCTCGCTTAGGGTTAGTGCTGCTATTCCCACCCGACTCGGGATTTCCAATCATTCGTTTGTTCGCAAAGCCCCGATTTTGTTTTTCCCGCAATTCATCGCTTCCAGGTCTGCCGAAGCTTGGATCTTGAGGGGTGTGCGAGGAGTTCTTGGCGATTTCGGATGCGGGCTCGGTGAAGTGAAGCGGCTGGACGAGCGGGACCTGAAGTTGCTAGCCAAGAGGTATTTCGCTGGCGTCGGCTAGGGATGAGTCGGCCAAATCGCCCGACCTGGTGACAGTAGTTTTGCGCCTCTTTTTTCGATCGGAGGTTTGCCTTCGTCTTCCGATTTTCTCGCGCATATGGATTCTATACAGCTAGAGTTGGTGCATTTTTGACATCCCACTTCGTATTCTTCAGATGATCCATCTTTGTCATCTGTGCGAGTGTATTTGGGTGTGGACCTCATTTCAACTTCTTTAGGCATTTGTTCCACATTAACCAGCCCCTCAAAATAACATCACGTAATGGGGGGGCTGGTCTTCAGTTGAGGGCGATAGAAAAAGTCATATTCTTGATCTTCTTGAAGTCCTACTTGAGGGCTTGGCACAAGAGTGTTCTAATTAGCGATCTGGCTCCCGTCGCTTGCGGCCATTCCCGGCTCGCCGCCGGTAGTCTTGCGAATTGGTCGGCGGATCCGACCTATGAAGAAGTGGGTCAAGTGCACAACTGCTGAGGCTGGACAATTTCAAGAAGGCCGGCCTGACTGGTCCTGGGATGGCCAGGGCGGGTTCCTGACTGGCGGTGGCTTTCAGCCCCTAAAGCTGAGGAGGCGCAATTCGGTGGGAACCCAGGGAAACATGACTGACCGCGATCAGCCGGGAGTCGGCAATGAGGCAAGGTGACAGAGACCTTGTTCAGATAAATTCAGGGGGTTAATTGAACGAAGACAAAAGAGACGCATTGGTCTTACAGTTGCGCTGCGCCAGTCCGAGGTGACCATCCGTCTTTCCTTTCGTAGCGCATGCTGTGGTTCCGGATGTCTGGTCCCGGGCATATTGATGTTCTATTGAATTCTTGTAGTGGTGTGTGGAGTTTGATAGACTCCCACCGTGTCGCGTCGCGTCGAAGAAGAGGCCGAGAAGTCCTCTGTACCAAGCAACGACTCCAAGAGAGCGGGAAGAAGCCCGATTTTGTATCGGGGCGAGGGGGCCATGACGGCGGGCACCGTGGCTAGAAGCTGAATAAAGGACGCGTCGCGCGCACCCAAGGCGATCAAGGTCGCCAGGTTGAGACCTGCGGGTTTGAGCCTGACGTTGTCGAGCCCGGCGGCAGCGCCACCGAGGGGCGGCTAGAGCAGTACTCCGCCAGGGGCAGGAGGCACCAAAGCCGACCAGCCGAAATCGGAGCCGCTCGGGTTGATGCGCCACCGCGATGGTGACGCCGACGGCTCGACTGCCGGAGCTAGGCTTCTGCGGGGAGGGTCGCCGGCAGAGCTGAAGTTCTCCAAAGAGGTGCGCTGCTCGGGTCCTTTTGAAATTTTTGTAATGTTGAAGTATT
>RYFJ01003529.1:0-92500 GCA_003991445.1 Oryza meyeriana var. granulata | reverse complement strand
TGAGTGCTTTGTCCGATGTCGATTACGGGGAGCTCGCGGCCAACTTCTGAACTGGTTCGATTGGCGACATAGAGATGCCGATACCCCGAACTGCCCGGGAAAGGGCCGAGGATTATCGAGTCCGCCAGCCGCGAAGGGCCAGGACAGGGGGATCATCTGAAGTGCTTGCGCCGGCTGGTGGCTCTGTTTGGGTCATGAAACTCGCGGCACGCGCGGCAACGTTGGACGAGGTGGAACGCGTCTGCAAGGCCGTAGGCAATAAAATCCATGCCGGAAAGCCTTACCGACCAGGGACAAGCGAAATGCGGCGTGACTGCCACACTCCTCTTCGTGATGTCGGCGAGGATCTCAGACTCCGGAGTCGCGCGGACCACTTGAGCAGGACGGCCGTTGGCGACACGCGTAGAGGTCCTTTCTACAGGAAAGCGCTTAGCAACAAGCGAGAGATCTTTCTGCTTTCACGTCGTTTCAGGGAGATGTGCTGCGGAGAAGAATGGCCCGGATTTCGTCCATCCAGGAGGCGCGCTGGGTCCGGCGCAGAGGACCAAGTCCTGGGGCCGGGGCGCCGTGTCATGCTCAGGCCCGGGTTCAGGGTTGAGGCCGAGGTCGGATAAGCATGCGAGGAGTCTGCAGAGGGCTTCCTAGAAAATCCCCGAGGGGACAGGCCCGCGAGGAAAGCCAGTTCTTTGAGAGCTCGTCGGCGGCTAAGTTTGCGACTGCGAGGACGTGGCGAAGCGGAAGGTCGTTCGAAAGGCGCTCAAGCCTGTCCGCACTTCGTCCACGTATGCGGCCAATTGGGGGTTCCAGGTCTGGTCTCCCCGGACACTGGTTGAAGGACGAGCTCTGGGTCGCGTTGCGCGCATAGCGTCGCACCTCCGAGGGCGATCGCGGCCCAGGAGGCCGGCGAGAAGGCCCTCATACTCAGCCATGTTGTTGTGGGCCTCCGAAGTTGAGGTGGACGACGAAGCGGAACTCTGCGTCCCGGCGGGCGATACGAGGACGATCCGGCCCCGGCGCTGGGGGCGGCAAGCCGCCGGGCGCCAGGAAGCCGTCGAAGTTCATTATCCAGTGGAGGCGCCAGGGTCCAGGCGGCAGCTCGGGGGCCGGGAATCCGGCGTCCAGCAAGGGTCCGGCATCGGCCCCGGGGTCCATTCCGCTAGAAAATCCGCCAGTACTTGGCTTTTTGATGGCGTTGCGCGCTTGAAGCGGAGGTCGAACTCAGCGGAGCTTCGACCGCCATTAGCGACGCGGCCGGTTCCTAACCGGTTATGCAATTATCGCGCCGAGGGGGAAGGATGTGACTAAGAATACTTGTGCGCCTGGAGTATGGCGAAGTTTCCTGGACGCGATGAGAAAGCGTAGAGCATCTTTTTGCGCCTGGGGTAGGCGATTTGGGCGTCCGGAGTACCTCGCTGACGGTACAAAAACGCGGCTCTGTTGTGTGTTTCCGAAGCCGGCCGACAAAGGCCGGGGGTCCGGCTCAGCTCCCCCGGGAAGGGAGCGAGCTCTCGCCTATGGGGACAGGTATGGAGCTGGGACATTGGGGCCGTGTAATGTTGGGATGGTCCCCGGCGCCGCTTCCCGGGCTCGCACTCCCTTGGCGAGGCTGCCCAGGTCGGGCTCGGCGGTGGCTGGCCGGGAGGTGAATCGCGGTGGCCCGCATGCTTGGCAAGGGGCGCTCGACGCGAGCGCCGCGTTACCCTGCGGGGTTGCAGCGATGTAGAGCAACAAGGGTCGTCCGTGCCGGTGCACGAGCGACGGGGGCAGTAGTCCAGGTACCTCTTGAGCTCATCAAGGGATTGTTCGCAATCATCCGTCCAGGCGAACTGCCCGGATTTCTTGAAAGTTTTGAATAGGGGAGGGCACGCTCCCCAAGCCTGGAGATGAACGCATATGTGCGGCCACGCACCCGGTCAGCCTTCTGGGCCTCCCCGTAGCCTCGTCCGGGGGCGATGGGTCGATTGCCGCTAATCTTCTCCCGGGTTGCCTCAATGCGCGGACTGGACACGAGACCCGAGGAGTTGCGGCCGGGACCGGCGAAAGACGCACTTGTCCGGGTTAAGCTTCATCCTTGGCATGATAGGTTACCTGAATGTCTCGGCCAGATTTTCATGGAGCAGAGTGGCGCGTCGCGGCGACTTCAATACAAATCGTCGACGTCAGGCTCCATGTTGCGACCACGCTGCGATTCAAATGTTTACAAACAAACACGACAGCACGCTGGAAAGGTGGAACAAGCATTCTTCAACCCGAAACGCATGCACATATAACAGAAGGCCCCCTGGGGGGTAAATAAGAAGGTTTTTTCTTCATCTCTCTATGCCATGCGATCTGATGGGTATTCGCTCATAGCATCAAGAAACACAAGAGGTGCACCCGCGGTGGAGTCGCTATCCTGGGGTTTCCTATGAGAGGCAGAGGGAATTGGGGGTGGGTCTTTGGGGCAAGCATTGTGAGGTCGGTGTGCTATGCAATTCGCACTTCCGTTGGATTTGGGGACGAGACTGGGTTTGGCCAGCCATCCGGGTGGACGACCTCTAGCGATGATAGCCGGCCAGCGAAGTTTGTGGATCTCTTCTGCGGACGAAGGCTCTGGCGCTTTGGGGCCTGTCGTCGTAACCTTCTGCCGCATCGGGCGCGAGCACGCAGCGATGGCCAAACGGTGCCTCAATCACCGCCCCTGGGCGACCCAAGGGCATGTCCGACGGTTGCCAGGGAGAAGATCGGTGTTTGCCCCAGGGAAGGCGATGAGCGCGCTTTTCCTATTTGTCGTCCAGCGATACCGCCAACTTGACGGTCCGGATCGGGTCCGTCGCCCCCCCCCCCCAAGGATACCTCCTTGACTAGCTCGCATCGGTGGCGACGATGCGCGGCTTGGGGGGCGGCGTAGCGAAGGCCCGCGCCGCCCGCCACGTCAGGAGCTCAGGGGCGATGTCGGCCGCCGCTGCTCGGCGCACGAAGCGGGCCTTTCACGTCCCCAAGAACTGTGATCGGGCCCCGAGGGGCCTGGGAGCTTCATGGTTAGGTACGCGTAGTGCGTAACAGCCATAAACTTTCCAACCAACTGCGTGGGCGTCCAAGGACCGCTTGTATGGGAGGTTGCACTCGGCAACGTCGAAAATGACGTGCTCGGTGCGGAAGTTTTTGCCACGGTCACGAAGGTGACGGGCAAGAGACCTGGCCGAGAGGCCAAGTGAGGCCCTTCGTAATCCCGATGATGGGCAACGAGGGCGCGAGATTCGTCCCGGGGCCTTGATCTTCTCAAAGACCTCGGGGAAAGGATATTGAGGGCGGCGCCCCCGTCGACGAGGACGCGGCCCACCTTCACGTTGCATATGGTGGGGGAGACCGCCAGGGCGAGTTGTCCTCCCCAGGTACCCGGGCTGGATGGTCCGTGGGGCCGAAGGTGATCGGCATATCCGACCACTTCAGCCTCCGGGACGCCGCCGGCCCCGGGGTCGCGGCTAACAGCTCGCGCTTCATGGCTTGAAGCCACGGCGCGAGGAGTGAGCGTGTGCCCCGCCGTCAAGGGTGGCGATGACATTCTCGGGTTCTTGGAACTCGAGAGGGTGCTCCGGATTGGGAGCGGCTTGTCCTGCTGCCGCTCCTGTTGGAACTTCTTAGTGCGCTCGGCCAGGTTCTGGACGGCGCGGCACTCTGTGAGGTCGTGGCGGTCCGTCTCGTGGACGGAGCACCATTTCCGGCCCGCAGCCGGTGGCGGTGGCGCACGCTCAGCCTTCTGCCGTTTGCCGCCGTAGTCATCTTGGCGGGCGGCGCGGCCCCGGGGCCGCCAGACGCCGCAAGGCGAAGTTCTCGGCGACCTCCTTGCCCTTCTGGCGCTCCGCCTGTCCCGCCGCGCCGCGAACGTGAGGCCTCGCCTCTTCCCCAGGGTCCTCGGCGAGGACCTCAGGACGCGGCTTGTTCCACGCCGGGCTTCCTCCTTGCGGGCGCATGGTCGGCAAGGCTGAACAGTTCCGCCGTGGTTTGGACGTCGCGGGTGCCCATCTTTTCGAGCATGCGCTGGTCGCGCACCCCGAACGAACGCGTGGATAACTCGCGTGGGGGGCGATGTGAGGGATTGTGTTGCGTACCTGCTGAAACGCTGCAGGAAATGCCTCAACGCCTCACCCCTACTCTGACGTAGGGCGTGGAGGTCCGCTTCTGTCCCAGGCGCGGGAAAGTGCCCTGGAAATTTGCCACAAACTGGTGGCAAAGGTTCTCCCACGAGCGGATGGATCCCTCGGGGAGGCTCATCATCCAGGAGCGAGCCTGGGCCTTGAGGGCGACGGGGAAATAGTTCACCATCACCTTCTCGTCTCCGCCCGCCGCCCGGATGGCAGTGGCATATATCTGCAAGAACTCCGTGGGGTCCACGGAGCCATCGTACTTCTCCGGCAAGTTGGGCCGGAACATAGCCGGCCAGCGAACCTGCCGCAGGCCTGGGGAGAGTGCCAGGCAACCCGAGCAGCCGTACTGGGTAGGCTCTGGTGACGAATAGCGGTTTCCACTAGTGGTTCGGAGCTGGAGGCCGGGGCCTCGGAATGCCTGGCGGCGTCCTTGCGCCGCTCACGCTGGCGCTCCATTGTGACCCGGGCGTCCTCGTGGGCCCGGGTCCGGTCGAGCCGGTTGCGGAGGTCGCCCGTGCCCCGGATTTATTCTGGCCCGGGCGGTCGCCGGCTCGCGCTAGAGGTCGCGCGGTCGGAAGTCCCAGCGCTTGTATGGCCGCCGGCGGTGACCCGGCGGTGGGCGGTGCCTACCAAGTTGGCGATCTCGTTAATCCACCGCCGCCCCCGGCCTCCATCCCCGGCAAATGTCGGGGGGTGTCGCAGGAGGGCTTCCGCCGCCAAGAGGGCTTCCTGCGGTGTCGCGGAATGGAAGTGGAGGCTGCGACGTGCCGTGGGACGGCGCCTTTGTTCGCGCCCTATGGATGAGGCGGCGGCGGACCCGGCGGGGCACTTGCCGGCCCCCTCGGCGAGGGAAGGGGCCGAGGCCGCACCACCAGGCCGCCGCGGGGCGCGCTTTGCCCGCCGGGTACGCGCCGCGCGCCCCAAGGAAGGCGAAGAGGGAGAAGGTGGCGGGCTTGCCTCTGGGCTCACGTTGCCCAGCGGGGTGTAGTCGCCGGACTCCTCGTCGGAATCCCGCGGACGATGGCCTCCAGCCATGAAGGGCGTCGGTGTCGGGAACGTCGGCGTCCGACCTGAGGAAGAAAACTCCCCCTACCTGACGCGCCAGCTGTCGGAGGGCGAAGCCTCGACGGCGGGAAGTCGGGAGACCCCCCTTTTGAGGTTCGGCCAGGGGAGCTGTTTCTCAGGTGTACGAGGCGTTGGAGAAGACGAGGAAACAATGGCACACAGAGGAGGCGAGAGGATTTATACAGGTTCGGGCCGCCGGAGCGTAATACCCTACGTCCTGTGTGTATGCTATGTGGGAGAATGTGTATGGTTGTGTTACAAGGTGTACCCGGGGAGCTCGGAAGCGTAACCGGGAGGCTTGGAGAAGAAGAACAGTAAAGGTTGCCTTGTTGTCTATTGCTCCAGCTTGTGCCCCCCCTCTCATCTGCGGCATGGATCCTCCTTTATAAAGCTCAGGGGAGTCCACAGTGCCGGTACGCGGAGGGAGATATTTTCCGGTGAGCTCTCCTGTGCGCCCCTCCGCCTGCGACGCCCACGCCGGAGTTGGTGGAGCGTCCCGTCGCCCCTGTCCGCCTGTGACCCCCACGCCGGAGTTGGTGCAGCACGGAGGGTAGGTCGCCTCGGAGAGCAGCCGCTGCAGGCGGCTAAAGTCGTGCGAATGTGACCGAGCATACTGTAACTGCCAGAGCGTGGAAGAAAGGAGCTCTCTCAGTCAAAAAGTCTTCTGACTGCTCAGGGTCTCGTGCGGGTGGACAGGGGTGACGCGCCCTGTCACCACGCCGTCGGCTCACCATAAATGCGGTGGTTGGTGATGGCCAGCTCGAGCCGGCTCCGCGCCCGGGCGCCGCGCGCGTGGAGCGCCGAGGCCGAGCGTCCCGGCCCCGGGCAGCGCCCGCAGCCTCAGGCGCTTAGAGAACAACCAGCGATGGCCAGTTGTTTTTTGCACAGACAGTGGGCCCCGGGGGGCTGATATGGCCGAAGGCCCTTATGTTCCCGAGAATGTGGGACCCCCATTCCCGTTTCGCCGACAGCTACTATATTATATAGTAAGTATAAGTTTTACTTAGTATAGAATAAATCTAAACCGTTAGATTATTAGTACGATGTATTACTAGTATACTATAGTATGTTATACTATAAAGGAGCTCAAATGTAGAAACGGTAGGACAGACATGTTCAGTTTTCTTCTTCTCAGTAGCCTCTCACAGGGTACTCGAAGAAAAAGTAGAACCACGAACATTGGCATACTTGAGATGGCTAATACTCTAGACAGAACTTTTTGAATAGTGTGGCTCATAAGTCATATATAAAACGAGAAATTTTATTTATATATGATTAATTAAGTATTAATTATTAAAAACTTAAAAAATGTATCTGTTTGATTTTTTAGAGATACTTTTTTATATAGAAATTTTTTTAAAAAATACATCGTTTTGCATTTCGAGAAATATGCTATCGGAAATCGAGGAAAAGGAATAATCTAGATAAAACTTGGGAACAGAGATAGGCATTAGGACTTGGGATTTTAATCCTCAAGAGGCTGCTCCATCGTTTTTTATGTCATTTAAATAGTGTTAAAAAATTAAAAATTTAAATAAATAGATTAATATGAGATATATCACTTAACAAATATGCAAGTTTGTATTTAACTTTTACAAATTAAATAAACATAACAAATATGACTATAAATAAACACATACTAGCTGTGTATATCTTAGTTATGAATATAGAGGCTGGATTTCTATTCATTATAAAAAAAATATACTAGTCAGAGTTTAATTTATTTTTTTATGACTTGTAAAAGTTAAAATTAAACTTGTATATTTATAAAGTGATTTATCACTTATTAATCTTCTTGTCAATTTTTTTAAAAATAGTAACTGTTTATAGATGATATGTAAGAAATGAGTGGACATCCTCTCGGGAGATTACAAGAGTTTGCCTTGACATTATCATTTTTTTTTTATGAAACTTGTACTTTGTGAGATAGCCATTGTATATGAAACTCCTTTTATTACTCAACTTGATCATAAAGACCTGAATATAATGTTGGGCTGTTGTGATTCTCTCCAGCGGTAGTATTTTTCTCACCGAACGAGCCATATGCTACGGCGCAAGCCAGGGTATGCACATGTTCATGAGAGTGTCAGTACCAGCGGCTCCATGTATTTGGAAAATAGCTTTGCCGATCTGAATATACTACTCAGATTTTCGTTCAATGGTGCACGACGCAGCTCTTTTCCCCCTTTATTTGCAGATTTCTTCTGTTCATGCTAGCCAGTTCACATGAAACAGGTTATCTTTCGTATATCCTCACATGGGTTTGTCGATGGATGTCAGAGATCCTGGAATAAACTTCAGAAAAGAAAGTGTATATTGCCTCCCCGTACCTCTTCCTGACATTGAAAGGCACAAACTGGCAAAAGAACATGAGGAAAAATAATGCACAGATGCCAAAAATCCAGATTATTTAATTGAAGCGGTGATGTCAACTATAGGAAGTGAGTTCAAAGTTGAATTACACGATCTTTTTTACAGTGAAAAAATAGACAATTACTAGAGTACTTACTATTCTCTTCATCTTAAAAAAATTAATTTTCTACTATAAATTTAGATATAGTCTATGTCTAGATTTATAAAAAAAATTGGTTTTGTTTATGAGGAACGGAGTAAGTAGAAAATGGATAGGCTAGTGAAAGCTCGCTCATTGTAGATCGAAGGCACAAGCTTTGATTATGTGAAGCTGCATTACCATTGGGCAAGGGGAAGAGGACTGCCGGTGTCCGTGCGGACATGAGAGTAACCTATAGGGTAGGTTTCATTAATGGCGGTCAAGGTATTCAGATCTCATGAAGTTACCACTCATCGCAAGTTTAATAATATTGTTAGCTAACAAAATTAGCATATCATCTATACTTAATCTAATAACAAATCTATATAATAATTAGATATAGCTACATACTACACTATTAATTATATAATCCACCTCTCCCCCACACAGCTTTAATATAATAGCTAACCCATACAATAATTGTTATAGCTATATTATTAATACATGATCCATCTCTTTCTCACATAGTTTATTGTAGCCTCTATAAATCTATAACCTGATTTTTTTTCTTTCTTCTCTCTTCTCTTTAGTCTAAACATAAATATAATATCATGACTATTATAGCCTATTTATATTATTTTATTGTCCTCGCTCTTCATACAGTACTGAGTAGAGGACTACATAGTTTACTGGAGTAGTTACTAACATCGTGAAGTTATCATCAGCTGTCAGGCAATGCCGAACAGCTGGCTGAGGGTATGATGTTGATCCTTTCATTATTAGAAATAATTATTTTCTTCGATCCAAAATATAATAATATAGTAATAAATTAGACATCACCTAGTATTATAAATTTAGACAGACTATCTAGATTTAGATTTGTAGTACTAAGTTATGTATAATCTACTGTTATGTTGTTATATTTTAGAACGGAGTAAGTACTCATTGATTAAGGCTACGAGTTTTTCTTTTTTTTAATTTTTGAAACAGATTATTTGTTTTAAATCTCTAAAAATAGGATTTCCTAAAAAATCTTTTTTCTACCACATTGATTAGACCATATATTCTAAACTATCTGTAAAGTCTAAGCGTACGTTCGAAGGCATATATTGGTTGAGCTACTCTCTCGATTTCCGTTAGCACGTTTTTAAACTACTAAACGGTATATTTCATATGAAAATTTTCTATATAGAAGTAAAAACTATATTTTAAATTTATAACAATTAAAACATAATTAACCATGTAGCTTATTGTGCGCTGAAAATGTTAGACTAACCTAGAGTTCCGAACGGAGCCTCGAGCAGTGTTGAACTCACTATGGATCGATCAGAAGGATCCAGAAAAGCCAAACAACAAATGCTACGAAGCTCCACATAACAATGACCACATAGCCCTCTCTCTGTGGAAAACAATTGAAGTCCAATGTTCACTACGAACATAGCAATGGCTCCGACTGCAAAAATGAGTCCCAAGCAATAGATGGTCCGCTGGCCATTGGTTGTCTCAGACCAAAGGTAGTTAGTGGCAGTAAAGCGCAGTAATAACAATCTCGTTGGATTGCATCAACAGTTTCGCTTCTGGGCCGCGAGACGCGACGCGCGATCGAGTAGCCGAGCAAGCACGGCATCGCGAGCCAAAACTGGAGAGCGAAACAGCTGACGAGCACGAACTCACCACCATCAATTCAGTCACCCGCGTCACAGCCACTACACCCCCGCCGCTGACGACGATAAGGCCGGCCATTGCAGGGCCCAGGCTTTGACCGCGGGCAGCGCATCCCTCGCATCACCCACTCATTCCGAACGAACTGCCGACACCGCGCGCCGGGACCACGTGGGTCACAGTGGGTCTCATCCATCCTGAGCGCGAAACCTTAAGATAGAGCGCAGATAATCTATAATTTATTCTAATTTAATTAAACGGAGTAAGTTTTGTTTTCTATCCCTAGCAAAAACCAGCCGAGGGACGATGCGACGCAGCGATCGGGCGGGGCGGGGCGGTGATTAAAAAATGGTTTTGAGTACTAATCACACATGAAATTATGGGTGCGATGCGGAGAATGAAGCAAGTTGATCAACGATCAGGCAGGTGGCAACGGCGCCAATCAACTGGGCTCCATGAGGGAGCGGTCGAAGCTGAGGCTTCCGTGTTTGGGTCCTCACAAGCAGCCTCTTCCTCTGTCCCTCACCTCTACTCGCATCTGTTCCTGTTCGAGGTTTTAGGTATAGTTTTAGGGTGAGAAAAGAGGAAGATCATGTAAAATGAGATAAGTTATTAAAGTATGATTAATTAAGTATTAATTATTTTAAATTAAAAAATAGATTAATATGATTTTTTTAAAATAACTTTTATATAGAAAATTTTTATAAAAGACACACTGTTTAGCAGTTCGGAAAGCGTGCTTATAAAAAACGAGAAGTTTTTTTTTTTGACGCACATAGTTGAACCCATCCTTAGAGAGTGTTTGAAGGAGAGGGAAAATAAACAAGAAGTTCACGTAAAACGAGGTAAGTCATTAACGTATGATTAATTGAATTTTAATTATTACAAACTTGAAATATGATTTATTTGATTTTTAGAGCAATTTTTATATAGAAAATTTTTGTAAAAGCCACACCATTTAGCAGTTCAGGAAGCATGCTCACAGAAAACAAGGGAGTTTTTTTTCTCTATTTGCTCACTTTCGAATGGAGCCTTAGTTTGATTCGCGGAGTGAGTTGGCCTACTACTCGCACTGTTCCAAAATATTTAAATTTTATACTTCTCTAATATATGCATTTCTACGCTAATTTTAAAGTTAATTAGATGCTTAAAAATAGAATCTAAATAATTTAAAATTCAAAAATTAATAACTGAAGTGATAAAAACATCTTATGACCTAACATTAATATTTGGTACTTCCTCCGTCCCATAATGACTTTATTTTTAAACTTTTCATTTATCTCATAAAGACTTCAACTTTGAAGTAATTATTATATTGGAGCTTGTGAAAGTAAGGACAAATGCATTGGAGTTTATGAAAGTAAAAAACATATATATTAGAATTTGCTAAAGTGAAAGGTATTATAGTCTTTTTAGCTCTGTACCGGTATATGTGAGATGGAGAAAGATGAAATCTTTTTGGACAGAGGCACTATATAACTCAGGCTGAGTTCGGAAGTGAGGAAAGAGAAAAAAGTTTTTCTTGTTTTTCATGAGCACGCTTTCTGAACTGCTAAACGGTGTGTTTTTTCAAAAAATTTCTATATAAATGTTGCTTTAAAAAATCATATTAATCCATTTTTCAAGTTTAAAATAATTAATACTCAATTAATCATACGCTAATGTCTTATCTTGTTTTACGTGATCCTCTTCCTCTTCTGGTACTCCCACGCTTTTCCTTAGACACCGTTCGGAGGTGTATATTGGGGATTAAAAAGTTCCTCGTTTTTCATGTGCATGCTTTCCAAACGGCTAAACGGTATATTTTTTGAAAAATTTTCTATCTAAAAGTTGCTTTAAAAAATTAAGTAAATTCATTTTTTAAATTTATAATAATTAAATTTTAATTAATTATATACTAATAGCTGTCTTGTTTTAGGTGCGTTGAAACTTAGCCAAATGTCCTGCCGAACGCTCCTAGTTTGTTTAGGTATCCTCATGTTCCTTGACGTGCGTCTAGGTTCATCTAGGGCAATCCAATCAATCATTGTCCCGACAGGGCTAATAGATGGATGGGCATGGGACTATCACCAGTGACTACGTGCAGCGCGGTGGCGTGGGTCAGTGGGGTGCATGCTGCCAAGCGACCGAACCGAACGGCAGCCTCTCTTTTCTCTCTTGACTCGCGGCTGCAAATCAGGGGCGTGGTGGCGAGGCGCCGAACCACGCGCCCAGAGACGGACACATGTCGCGCGCCGAACGGTCTCAGATCTCTTAGCACGGATTGGTACGCAATACTGCTCCCTGTGGAGATACACAAAATGTACTCTGGAAATTGATGTTTTTGGTCCGTTTAATCTCATGCCCGGTAAATTGTGAAGATGATAAATCCGTGCTCGTATGGATCCAGAATGGGTAAATTTTCTATATTAGAAACGGCATAAGTTAAGGAATCAATTCCAGCTAAGAGCCTAACACGCATGCTGTTCCAAGGCACCCTTGGCAAAAAAAAAAAAAAAAAGTTTCAGATCTCACTGTCATGAGAAGACCAGATCCACCTAAAGCACTAAGCGTACCTTTTAGGTTGACCTTACAGCGGATAACGCCGTCGATGCCGGTTTGGCCTAACCATCCTGTGCAGCTCACATGCCTCAAAGCATAGCCGCTTAATAATGCAGTTTTATCATTTCGTGATGGACAGTACGAAACGGATGGTTTCTGAAGAAAACTGGAGTAACATGTAGAGTTGGTTAGCATCATGGCTCGTGGATCTTGAACTGATGCTATCAAGATCAAAATTGCAAGTGTGCTTCCCTCAGACCTCAGGTAAAGAACTAGCAAGATCTTGTCCAACGTCAAGGCAGTAATAACAGAAGTCTAGAATCCAGCAATTCAAGACAGACCTGCCATAGTAGAGATGGCAAGAGTGAACCACACATTGGATCGAACTGTACTCACAAAATAATCAGACAGTACCAGAATTACGTCTTTGAGGGAAATCACTAAATTAAATGCAGATGATGTGATTTCGCAAGAGCCAGTAATGCAAAAGGCTAGTAGGCAAGAGCCAACCAATCAAGACTGACGATGATTACATTCCAAAATGACAGTATTGCACAAGTCAGATGTAAACTTGCGTTGAATGCCAAACTATCAGTTAGCACTTCCAGCCTCCTCTGCTCCTAGAGTCTAGAGCTCTAGGTTGATTTCTGCCAAACCGGCGAAATTCTTGTAAGCCCTACTTTCCGTCCAGAGAATTCTTCAGTCCAGAGACATGGACGTTGAAGCCCACTAGTATCTCCCATGGACTGGTTCGGTCCAAACACACCGCAGCCGCAAAGATCAACACATCCTTAAGGTCCAAACTAGCCCATTAAAGAGTCTAGTGCAACTAATTCAGCTAACGACGAGAGGACACATCAAATCGGACAGATTAGTCAAGATATCCCCTCATACTCCGTACTTGACTACTTAGGTACAGATACTACCGAAAGAGAAATAGTAGTACACACTTTACTACCAGTTCTAACACTGTAATGTATGCTCTGATTTGAGTGTTCGGTAACAGTCTATCTATAACAGGTACTTTGCTTCATTTCTTATATAGTAGTCATTTAAATGTATTTTGAATGGTACATACTGTAGCATACAGAATTCAAAGTCAGGTTAATCGAGTGTTATCTAGCCATCTATCTATTATATACTAAAAATATATTAAAAATCTTATAGAGCGTTTTTAAATCGTCACATGTCATGCCTTATAAATTAGGAAAATTCTTAGAAATTCTATAAAAAAAGCAAAATAACCAGTACTCTGTTTTCCCTTAAATCAGTGGGCCCATTATTCCACACCATTAGATTAGATAAAAAAAAAGCTAATACTCATTCTTTCCCGTCGTGCGTACGTACGTACTCCTCCGAACGTATGTACCTGCCCCCTCCTTTTCACTTTGTGAGTAATATTCAAACAAGTCTAACCATTAAATGATATATTTAATTACTAATTCATTTAAATAATTGTGTTTCTCACGATTAAACCAATAATTTAAAACCCATATATGTTTTGATTAAAAGTTACATGTAAGCCTCTATTCTAGCCTTTGTCATCTAAAATAGTCATAAAAAAATATCCATTAAATAATATTTAATTACGAATTCATTTCAATAATTGTGTTTCTATGATTAAACCAATAATTTAAAATCCATATATGTTTTGATTAAAAGTTGCATGTAAGCCTCTATTCTAGCCATTTGTTTGTCATCTAAATAGTCACAAAAAATACTAACAAATTTAATAACGTAGATTATTTCGTATATTACCACATAAACATACATGGCTAAATTAGATCTCTAAACTAGAAAATCGTAGAAATTCTAAAAAAAGCAAATCATGATGCCCTTAATTTTCACTTAAATCAGTGGACCCATTAATTATTTTTAACCTTTATAAACTAAAGATCCATTAAATATTCTCTAGAGCGCTCGTAGGCTACCACATGTCACTCTAATAAATTAGAGAAAATCCTAGAAATTTAAAAATATAAAATGTCTGGTCCTTAATTTTTACTTAAATTGGTGAACCTATTATTTTTAACCATTGAATATTTAGATTTGATCTAATGTATATAAACAAAAACCAATCAGCGGGAACAAGCCAACAACCCAATGTTATTCTTCGGCACACACCACTGAGATAGAGGTTCATGCTCCCAGGCGGCGCGCCCTTGCACCGAGAAAAAAATTGTGTCCTGCATATATGCATGTACCGATCCCATGTTGCCCTTTTTATCTGAGGAAAAAAAAATATCCAGCATGCGTGCATACAGGGATGCACCAGCTAGCGCTTCAATTAATTCACTTGATGCTAAATGATTTGATGATTTGAGAAATAACCTACAAATTAGTATCATCAATTAATTTAGTCCATGGTCAGTACTTGCCTTCCTTCCTTCATTTGAATGCTTTGATGATTTGATAAATAACCAACAAATAAGTATGCGTCAAATAAAATTGAATACGCAATTTATGATCACATTAAACAACCTCTAGAACTTCTCTCAATGCCCCCAATAAATTAGAGACAATCGTACAAATTCTAAGGAAAAAAACATTGTGCTTTTATTTTCATTTAAATTGGTGGTCCCATTATTTGTATTCATTGATTTGATGGTAAATAGAATCTACAAGGACATTCCCTCCCCTCTATATGTGGACCTCTTCTTCTTTTCTTCTTTAATAAAGGTACATCAAACATTTTCTAAAGTACTCTTAGACCGTCACATGTCAAAAGTTAAATTAAGAGAAATTCTAGAATAATGTCTCCACATGTCTAAAATAATTATATATATCTAAGTTGTTAGGCACATTATTTTAGACAATTATATTTATCTACAATTCTAGTTCCCTCTCCTTCCCCGCAGCCAACTGCATGCATGCATTCGCCACGTGCATGATCCCCTCTCCCCTCTGATCTTCAGCCTCTGCCCCCTCTTCTCTTCCTTTTGTTTAGCTATGTAGTTAAGATGAAATCATTAAAAAAAAATTAAATGATCATAACTTTTAAATCATATATTAAATTTTAATTCTTACACGCCATTGATTTTTTATGATTAAATTAACAATAAGAGACCAATATTAGCCATGTTCTAACTTGTAAAGAAAAATGTATGTTTGCTATCTTGACCCTCCGCATGTCATCCAAACTGTCAAAAAAAATTCGAATAAAATTGACAATGCACATTACATCATCATATATCACTTCACAAAAGATGTACAGTTAAATTATATCTACACAAAATGAAAAAAAAGTCTAATTGTGAGTGACATTCCAAAAAAAAATATTCTCTCCATTATTTTGGTCATATCATGACCCTTTGCATGCCACCCCAACTACCATAGAAAAATTACCAAAAAAATGGCAATTAATGTAGATTATGTTATCATATATTACTTCATAAATTAGTTGGATTCGAGTAATCGTGAGATATCATTTCCGGTAATTTTGTGGTATAGTTTTTTCCTTTTTTGCTATTACAATCCAACTGCCAAGGGATTGTAAAACAAATTAGAATATTCTACTATATCATAAATATGGATCAAAGACCATACGTTGCTTAAAATTACTTATGTTCTTTGAAAAAAAACATTAATCTGTAAGATAACACTGAAATAACCTAAGCTATTAGTACTACATCTCATCCTATTCCCCCCATATTAGTCCCACATATATACTCTTATATATCCACCATGACAATAATAGACTCTTGATAAATAGAATTCACCGAGACAAGAAGCCTACAAATAAGATTTATAACATATACTCTACTCATGCCAATTATATTTTTAGAGTTGAAGCCTTTATTTTAAATTAAATTTAATTGTTCCCAAGAAAACAGTAAAATATGTCAAGCAATCATTGATATTTGCTTAAATTTAAGAAAGACACGAAATTGTTGATGTTCGGAAAATGACAAAAACATCCATCATTAAATTGGTGATCACTTTGTCATGCGCCCCATTAACATGATTCTAATAGGAAGAGAACACTGATATTTCTTACGCTACACAATTTTAGTGTCATAGACATATTTATATGCCATGCGTGTAGATAGTAAGCACAGAGACCAATTAGACAGTAAGGATGCTAAGCATGATTGGTAAACATGGTAAGAAAGAAGAGAAGCACAAACCATTTATTTAAAAAGGAGATCATCCGGTATTTAATTTGTCCTTATTTATAAGTCATGTTTTTTAAACAAATTATAATATAACATTAAAAAATCTAGGACACCCATGCAAGGGGTAACTCTAATGGATGAACGTTCGCACGTATGGGCCATGCACGAAAGCATTCAGTCATTCCCATGTGCATCCAGCCCACCGTGAGGCGCTGTCCTAGAAAGTTTATGCATAGCAACTTTACACATAGAAACTATTGATACAAAATAGATAGAAATTTTGATTCCAAATCGGATATTCAATCCGAATCTGACATATAAACTTTATGTGTACAAACTTACCAGCAAAGAACAAATACGCTGTCAAAAAAGAGAAGCGTGGGGCGTTTGCAAGTTCGCCATGCATGAAAGTTCGTGAATTAGCCTTTTAGTTAATTCATCCTTTAATTCATTGTAAACTTGTCCTTTTATTTATTGTAAACTTTACCTAACTAATTGAAAGTAGCATGATCGTCGAGTATTACGATGGATCCCTTAGCACATGTCATGTGTGCTTGGGAATCATGGTAAAATAATAGCACATGCACTAGCTTATATTAAGAAGAACAAATACGTATTGTATTAACAAAGATTAACTTAGGAAACAACTCTATTGTTGTATGTTGCAACAGTACTAATACTTTTCTTATAAATTCAAGATTTCACAGTTTCAAGAAATTTAATTTAGTATTCATGTATCCTTAGGGTCCTTTCAACAAAATCACGAACAACATCCAAAACAATCCTAAATAAATTTTTGAAAGAAAAATAAAAAATTTAAAGTTATCTAAATATTCACATTGTTACTGTAATAGTCATTAAATAAGGTATCCGTGTATGTAACACGGGTTTCCGTCCTAGCTTTATATTAAAAATAGGTGTTAGCTTTACTACTGCTCGATGTGCACTCAGCCACTAAGGTAGTCAGGTTGAATTGGAA
This sequence comes from Oryza meyeriana var. granulata, assembly GCA_003991445.1. Taxonomy (NCBI): domain Eukaryota; kingdom Viridiplantae; phylum Streptophyta; class Magnoliopsida; order Poales; family Poaceae; genus Oryza; species Oryza meyeriana. The sequence continues at coordinate 75,520 of RYFJ01003529.1, read as the reverse complement.
GTACCAGACTACCAGCTAGCCAGGTAGTCAGGTAGTCCAACAGCGTGGAACTTGGAGCCCCTTGCAGCCCAGTCGGCGCTCCGACATTTCTCCCGATGGCGCTCTCCCCGGCCATCCAAACCCAAGATAATGGGTTTGGTAACATCGAACAAACTGGAGATTCAAACGTCCACTATAAAAGGCGCCAAATGGAGGAGACATGGAGCCAAGCCGAGCAGCGAAGCGAGCCAAAGATGGCAGCCACGAACCACAAGTGCATCGCCCTCCTCGTCGCTCTTGTGGCAGCGCTCTCGTCTTACTGCAGTGCCTCCTCGCCTCACCATGTCTTCCCGCCAGTCGAGGCACCAGCTGAGGCTCCGGCTCCCTATGCTGCCGAGGCGCCATTGACGGAGCAACACGGACCTGAGCATGGCAAGCATCGTCACCACCACCGCCACGAGTCGTTGTCGCCGGCTAAACCGCCGTCGTCCTACAACGCGACGGAGCACAAGCACCATGGCCACCACCACCATCGCCGGCACCATCACGAGCACCACGAAGCTCCACCGGCGCAACCCCCGTCTCGCCACTCGCCGCCACCCCCAGCTCACTACTCTCCGCCGCCGCCTCATCACTTGCCGCCTCCTGCTCATACCTCGCCACCACCGCCGATTCACCACCTGCCACCCCCACCTCCGTCCCGTTACCCACCGCGTATTCCATTTCCACCTCCCCGGCACAAAGTATCCACTCATGGAAAGCGCACCGCCGCTCGTGGCACAGGAAGTTCCCGCCGTCTCCTCATTCGGTGAATCTGGCAATGGCGCCCTCGCCATCTTATTTCAGTGCTGATCCGCCATCTAATTAAGCAGAACTGATCAGCAGCACCGCTGATCGGTGACGCTTAAAATGGAGCATCGCCACATTGGTATCTTTGATGGAAGGCCAAGATAAACACTTAGCTAAGTAAACTCAAGGTTAAACTATTAGGAAAATAATCAAAAGCCAGGAACAACTTTCCAAGGGTGTTCAGGCTTTCCGTAACATTTTTATCTTCCAAAATTTTCAAAGAGAGAGTTATTACTTAATAAAGTATGTAGTTCCTGTGAAATCATGAAATTGTTGTAATGTTGTTGCTTCCTTGTTTTTTTCAGTTCAAATATGAAATGTATGTTCTGTGCTGGTGGCTGTGGATCGTGACACATGAAAACTATGCTTATCGTGATCCATCTATCGCCTGCATGCCAATGCCTAAGTAGTCAGAATAAACGTTTGATAGATCATTTGTTACCAGAATGCAAGTGCTAAATACACTGCCAAATTAGAGCTCTCTGTCCTGTTGAAGGTAAAAAAACATTGATAATCCTTCAGTGTATGCTACGGCGCAAAACATACTGCTCCTATTTATGTTTGGAAGGAATAAAAGAGACGAATTTTAGCTGTGTTGAACGAACAAGGAAATATATATAAATAGACATATTAGCAAAGGATTTCCTAAAGCTATTAACATGCAGGCACACAATTATCCAATAGTTATGGAATATGACATATTGATCAACCTATTTGGGCATATTTACCGTACAATTTACTATACAATACACTCAAACACTGAAACTGACAAACTATAACAAACAGATCGAAATATCGAACGCCCTTAACTCTCACAGTTTTATCAACATATCTAATCCCAAATAGCAAAACCATCAAATTCTCACTTCTCACAGTCAATTCATACGCAAAATTGATCGCTGACAATGAAAATTTATACCCGTGAACTGAACTGGCAGTGCAAACACCCACGCCACTCCCACTGTACATGCAACAAGAGAGCAAAATCCCAGAAAAAAGAGAGCGTTCTAGGCAGAAACGCACATCTCCACAGTTCAAAATCCCCAGTTTCTTTTGGCGAATTTTTTATTTATACATTTAATTTTTTTAAATATACAAAAATATATTTTTGTAAATTTTTTAAAAATTAGAATATGTAAATAAAAAATTCTCTTTTGGCAACCAAGGAGACGGGAGGCGAATTTTTTTTATTTTTATATTTATTTAATAAAATATTTACAAAACTACATTTTCATTTCAAAAATTTACAAAAATATACTCCCGCCGCCCTCTAGGAGGGCGATATCTCTGAAATCGCCCTCCCAGAGGGCGATATGATGACGTGGCTGACGGCCGTCCGCCATTTTGCAGGCGGCCCCCCCGGTCACCCAAAAACTGCCCTCTGAGAGGGCCGCAAGGGGGCCGCCTGTAAAAATCTAGCTGGGGGGCCGGCCATTTTACAGGCGGCCCCCTTGCCGCCCTCACAGAGGGCGGTTTTTGGGCAGCCAGGGGGCCACCTGCAAAATAGCCATTTTATTTTTTTTTCTTTTTTTGATATTTGTTTCTCAACTAGAAACTCGAAAATAGCAAAACCTCGTGAAGGTGCAACTCAAACCGATATAAGATGTGGCCTGTAGAAAATTGTGAGCGTGCTTTAAAAAGCGTGCTGAAACTTCGGACCTCGAAAACTCAATCTTCCCGGCCGAATTTCGCAAAAATTTTTCGGACAAACCCGACAAAGTGGGGGAGAAGCGGATGTAAAATTTTTTGTAGATGTCCGCAAAGTACTTATTTGCCCAATTCCGAGACCATATGCAAAAGTTATGACTGTTTTAAGGTACGTAGCGCGTGTTACAACAATTTGTACAGTCCGGACCGTTCGAACCGATTCTGTAACATACCAGAATTTCGACTTTCGAAATTCTAACCAAAACCAATTAACAAAAAGACCTCGAGAGTAAAATCCTATAGTTTCCAAACTAGGGAGCAACGATAAGAGGTTTTGACTAAGATAAAATAACTTAGGAGTGCATAAAGATTTTAGGAGTTAACTCACAAGAAACAGAAAACGTAATATGACTAACTATGTATAGATAAAAGTTTGATATAAAAATATGGAGATAAATAAAGCAATTACCATTTCTTGTGCATACCTTTTTCTGGATTGTTTTTGGATCTTATATTGCACTTTCATAATAGGATGCATATATATTTGTATAGCCTAAATAATTTCTAAGGAGAATAGGTCTAACATAAAATTATAGGAAAATTCCTGTAACCACTATCCCACAAAATTAATCCACTGTAAATTTTCTATAACCTTATCACTTCAATTGGTACTTCAATAAAATCTCTCAAATCAGCTAGACTAGGAAGCTAGCTAAAGGTGAATAGGTATACTTCTAAAATTCACCAAATGAAAATGAAGAATAATTGGACAGAGCTCTCTTTCCAAAGTGTGTGCCAACAAGAACCCTACCACCAGTAATTTTGGTTTAATTTATATCCCAAAGAAAACACATCAAATGATAAGATCAGGGCACTGGAGAAATAAATGAAACTTCAGAAAAACTGGATCCACAACCCTACTTTGCGAATCCACCAAAAATAAACCAGATCACTTCTAGCAACAAAATTTGGTCAGAAAGTTAATCACATTCTTCTCTATCTCCAGTAATTTTTACCAAATTTTATGAATTCAATAAGTGTCTCAAATAAATACTCTTAATTCAGCAATACAGAAAAACTTGCACCTGCAGACAGCCTACTTGACACTTTTGCCAGAATTAATCCATCGATCACATTCTCACCAAATCTTACCAGAACCTGGATTATATTGTGAACCAATTACAGTAAAAATTCCAGTACAATCTTCACAAAACTTGAACATGAGATAATAGGACAAAGCTCACTGACTCAGACTAGTGCACAGCAGAAAATGCTTTTCGGCCAAACTTTGCCATTTTCTCCAGAGAAATCCACAAGTCCCACAACTCTGAATTTTGGCACAGAGCTAGCCATTACCACTCACTGCTCACAGTAATTTTTCCATGGTTTTACCGACACTGTGCCTCAGTCAAAATGCCAGCTCAAGTTAGCTCCTCAACTACTTCATTAACACACTTTCTAGAGGAAGTCTCCTCTCTACTCTGACACTGCCAAGTGGGTCCCGGCCATTGTGGGTCCCATCTGTCAGCCACAGACACCCTTCCAACCCGGCCCCACCTACAGAACCTCGTTGCCACGCTCGCGGACACGCGCCAGGCCACCGGCGATGCGCTCACAGAGCGGTGCCAGCGCGCCCTCCTCCTTCTCCTCGGCCAAGTCGACTGCAACCCGAGCCATCTCGCCATTTAGCACTCCTTGCCATTCTCTCTCACTCCTCCACGGAAAGCCCGAGGCGAAAACCACCACAGCTCTGAAAACACCGCCTTCTTCCTCAGCACCGGCGAGATCCCGACGGCCGCCGTCCTTCTCCGGTGAGCCTCACTGCAACTGAGACTTGGGAACGTGATTGCCTCTGGATACCTGATCCGTTTTTCCCCTCAACTCCTCCTGTCTCCTAGGTTGAAGACGCCGCAGTGTGCACTCGGCTCCGGCGACCGCCGCCGTGGCATGCATGCGTTCTCCCTGACCGAAGCAATATTGGAGCTGAATCTTGGCCAGCAGCATCACCAGCCCAGGACGAGCTCAAGAACCGAGCACTAGAGGCAGCTGAGTCCCGAGACTGTAGAACCACGTCTTCTTCCTCTCCGCCGGCCACCGTGCCCCCTTCTTGCTCTCTCTCTGACCACGGTGAGTCAAACTCCGATTCCTCACGTCTGTACCCACCTCAGCAACTCACTAAGGTGATGCCTACTTTGTTTCTCTGGATCTTGGCCCAGATCCGGCCGTCGCCGTTCACCCGAGGCACTCCGCCGCCGTTGGACCTCTCCCGGAGCAACCGTCGCCGTTCCAGCTTCGCCGAGCTACGCAACACCCTCAGTGAGCATCCTTGGCACCTCCGCTACCGCATGCCTGCTTCGCTTTAACTTGTAACATGACATCCATATGCATTCCATATACATGCCGAAAGAGACCGCCGCCTCCGCCGCTTTTGCCGTTGATTCCGGCCACCTCCGGTGACGAGACCACCACCTAAGGCTTCGCCTTGGACTCCTCTGCATTTTCTCTTTTGGCCCCAACTGCAGCCGACGCCTCCATCACCGTCGCCGCCGCCGAGAAGCTCGCCGGCTCAGTCCTCCTCTGTTTCGCCTGGCCGGACGGTCCGAACCGAGATCGGACGGTCCGTTCTATTTGGCCTGGCTGGATGGTCCGAACCGAGGTCGGACGGTCCGATCTATTGTTTCAGCGCACGCCTGCCCTGCCCTGTCTCTTTGACATGTGGGCCCATCCTTTATAAAATCCAAAAACTAAAAGAGATGAATAAATGCTTTTCTATTACATTGATAATGGATTTAACTTTGGAAAATCATATAAAATTCATTACAACTCCAAAATTAAGTAAAACCAGTTTTGCTGGTTCTATAATTTTATTCTCTAAAATCTGGTAAAATAAAAAGTAGCACTTTCTGTACAAAAAAATCTGCCAAAAAAATTATAATAGTAAATAAAGGGTGAAAATGGGACTTTTAACTAGAAAATTCATAAGAAATCCATTATAACTGAGAAAAATGTCAAACCAATTTTGTAATTCTCATAAAAATGTATACTTTCCATTTATGAACTCAGATTGCACAAACTTAGGCCACACATAATCAGTACATTTTATACTACTAAAAGGACACATAAAAATCGTAAAAATCATATCTCACAAATGGCAAGTGCAAAGATAAAAATAAGTTCACCAGAAAGTATATAAAACCAGTACTAGTCACTGTATAAATCTCACACATATCAGAATAACTTCAACTTTGACCTTAAATCGTATTCGGACGTATTTTCGTATAGAACTCGTAAAATTCATAACTCTCAAACAGAACGTGATAAAATAGAAATTCCTTCACCTAAATTCACTTTAGACCAGTAGCAACCTAAGGTATAACCCTCATGCATATTAGAGCATTTTGTATTTTTCGCATTATTTGCTATTTATACGATCGTACGTTATTTTCCTTTTAGAGAACGAATTCGATATCGGTGAAGAAGTGAAATAGTTGGAGTCCGAGTACTCAAGAGTAAGGCAAGTTTTCTCCCCTCCTCCTTGAACAAATTGAATCCTATGTTTTGGGGAATGAAATGTGTTGTTTGCAAAATTGCATGCGTATTTGTAACTATCGGTATTTAAATTGTGGAAATGGGTAGTTATAACCAATTTGTTGCATAACCGACCTTGAGAACTTGTATCCCTTGCTGATTGTAACCTTAGAAATCATTAGAGCATTTTAATTGTGCTTATTTGGGGCTATATATGCTTATACATATATAAATTGCTTAGCCATGCTTAGAGATATGCTAGAATAGATTGTGATCACTTTATAAATGAGATTTTGGGAATTTTATAACTTCTGGACAGAGGAGAAACCTCTGGTTATTTGTGAACTAAAATGATGAAAAACCTGATTTAGACTTGGGCGGCAAGTGGTGTGCATATGGAGTAGTTGCACACCGATAGGGGGAGTGTTCGCCCGGGTCAGTTAAGGACTGAACTCAGTGCCATATTCTCATGTTAAACAGTACAACCACATGTGCTAGTTATGGGATGGTCATAGTGGATTAAGTTACTTGATGTTTAGCCTTGCATTTTGGTAGGCAGAGTAGTATGGGCAGCGGTCTACGAATGTATGTAGGGCTGTTCAGCGGAGCTACCTATGTGAGCCATGAGGGACTGTGATCACCTCATGGCATAGGCGTCTAAGTTGGTCCAGTACAACGTTGTGTGCCTCGTGGGGAGCCGTGTAGGCAGATTCCCACGGCGCTGGGTTTAAGGCGTGGGCCCGCCACCCACGACATCGGGGTCGCGCCTCGGTGTGGAGTAACACACCTCGTGCTGGTACAAGGCTAAATATTAGGTAATGTAAAAGCTGTGTTGTGACCTCTAGACCGCATTCAACGTGAAGAGTGTGGTGGTACCGACGGGTACCGGACAAACTAGAGTGTAGCCGTTGGGCTTCTATCACATCATGTGGGTAACGATGTACAAACTCTACAGAGTCAAAACTAATCGGTTAGCCGTGCTCACGGTTATGAGCGGCATGGTTGTGCTCATTGAGTATAGATTTATGTTTCTAAAATGCTTTATGAAATTGGGATAAGGATTGGTGATTTATGAGAACTATTATGCTTATTACAATGCTTATGGTGTCTTGTTGCCGAGGAAGGCACAAGCAGGAAAATTATTATGTTGATATTATGTTGATCACTTCACTACTTATTATATTGGTTTAAATGCTTTCTAAATTACCGTTGCAAAATGATTGTGAACTAAAATTAGCTTTATGCAAAACTGAACCCACAAATAGCCTTTCCTTGATTTAGAACTGGCATGTATTATAGGATTGACATTGCCAGTACATTATTTCGGTAATGTACTGACTCTTACTTGTATTTTCGTTTATTACCTTGTTGTAGGTTGAGTGCTACGGGATTCCGTTGCTTCTTCAGGATTGATTCTTTAAGGGGTGTACCCCTAGTCGGATTGCCTGTGGTATGGGTAGACAAGCTTCCGCTGAATCATATTATTTGGCCTTTTGGCCTATGTAATCTTAGTTGTATCTAAGTTTATTTCACTTATAATTGTATATCCTATGTTTGTGTACCATTGCTAGAGATGAAAGTGTGGACTAGCAATTTTCCTGGGGCTAGTCTGCATGAGTATAGACTTAGAACAGTTGAGATGCATGGAGAATAGTTCAACCGTAGACCATGTCCTCAGAGATATGTATCGTGTTTGGTCGCCGCCTTCGTGTGGTTTGACGGGCATATCTCGCCGTGTGGACTGGTGTAACTATTTTTCTAAATATCTCTTGTGTTCTTAGTCTGGCGTTCGGTTGTTTTGCATTATAATTGGTGATTTGTGTGACAAGGCTGCGATGAGGTTGGATGGTTATTGTATTTGTTTGGTTTTTATTCGAGATCCCATCCAACTAGATATTTCGCGTTGTCGTACCAATTACCTCTTATAGTGCAGAATAATCGGGTGCCCACAGGTTCGGACGGTCCGGACTATATACTGTGAAACGGTAAATTGTACAGTCCGGACCGTCCGAATCCTGTCCGGACGGTCCGGACTATATACTGTGAAACGGCTATTTTGCAAGCGGCCCCCCGGCCACACAAAAACCGCCCTCTAAGAGGGCGGCAAGGGGGCCGCTTGTAAAAATCCGGTCCGGCCCCCCCGGCCACACAAAAACCGCCCTCTGGGAGGGCGATTTCCCTCCCAGAGGGCGGCGGGAGTATATTTTTGTAAATTTTTGAAATGAAAATGTAGTTTTGTAAATATTTTATTAAATAAATATAAAAATAAAAAAAATTCGACGGGAGGCGGCCTGTGGAGGAAGCCATCTGGTTTTATTTCCTGGGCTTTATCTGCACTTTGCGAGCAGAAAATTGGCCCAAGAATTGAAGCTTTCAAATATGGGCCGGATCTGACACGGCCTGGCCCATAAAGATAACAGACTAGCAGACTCCCAACCATCGCCGCCTCCTGCAGGGCAACAGGCTGCGTCAGTCTGCAATCACCGCGCTCTCCGCCGCTTCCATCTCGATCGATAGCTGTTCAGCGGCGATGGTGGGCAGCGTTGGCAATGGGCAATGGCGTGGGGGGATGGAGGAGCTTGGGAGGCCGGGGCTCCCCGCTGAGGGCGGCGGCGGCGGCGGCGGCGGCAGGGGAGCCGCTCCCCGAGGAGCAGGAGCTGTAGGTCTGTAACCCGGAGTAGCGGCGACCAGGGAGATCGTGCTGGGGGCGGAACCTAGACGCCGCACGCGTCGTGCTTCGCGGTTGAGGAGCCCGACGCCGACAGCGGGGTCACCGGGGAGTGCGATGCTGCCATGGCCGCCGTCCTCGTCTAGCGCAGCAAGCACCACCGCGGTAATATACTGCCTGCCCCCCTTTTTTTCCTCTTTCCTCCCTATGTTTTGGGATGACATGCTCACGTATAGCCCTTTTCCTTCCTGGAACGCATCACCTTGGCACTCCGTTTATTTCGATTTTCCGGAGCGCAGAATGTGCTCTGAAGGAAATGCTGGTGAATTTCCAGAAAATCTTAACGGAGACATTCTTTGCAGATGGTATTGGTAAGTGGTAATACCTGCCTTTACTATTCAAAATACCTTTCTGTTAGCACCGGATTGGGCCTCCATATTCTGGTAAACTGTAGCGTACATGCAAGTGATGAGTGAGGGTGCATTTCTTAGGTCGAAATGGAAGAACATAGTAGTTATTTGCAACCTTCAGTACAATCTACTCCTTGCAAGTAGTTTGTGCTGTTTCAAGGTTGCCCAAGATTTCGGTTAGGACCTATCTATTGGAGATACTAGTTCCACAGGAGGGACAGGATTTCGGTGTCATCAGCATAGGTCTGGCTATGAGTAGTTTCCAGTTAAGTAGTTAACATTAGTGTAATGCATGCAGATCCACCTACAACCTGTAGCACTATCTGTCAGATTAAGTCTGAAATATTGATCACTAAATGTTGCATTCATCTTTTATATGGATTAACCTGTTTCTTCTAGCCATGAAAAGATCAACAAAAGCATGCAATCTCTTCATATGCATAATTAGCTAGACTACCTTGTACCTTCGCAGGGAATTTGTTTTTACGGCTTATGTAGTCTTGAGAGTGATGATGAATGATAAGGTAGATAGCTGGCAAACGTTCGAAGTTAATGTTAAAGTTGTTGAATTTTCATAGTAACTAAGCTCTGAAATACACCATGTAAGGCATGTGGCACCCACCTGATAGAATGTAAGGAAGTGTAAGCATCTCTTTATACAAATGCTCTCTCATTTGCTGATGATCTAATATTTGTTTTGTTCCATATAATTCATGCTCTTGTTATTAAAGATATAAATTGCGAGCGCTTGCACCATTAAGTGCTTGAGCCTATGTTACTTTACTTTTCTTGTGACTATTAATGACACCTGATTATTTAAATCATGCCCTTTTTAATAAGCATGGATGTGGTCTATAAATTCTATAAGATAAAGCTTTAGTTCAGTTTTGTTCTGATATTACAGATTAGATAAAGATGGCATTGATTCTTATCTCTGTCTATCCTGTTTTTTTTTTCCTGTCTAGTATCTTATCTCAGAGTCTTCTAGTAAGGGAGGAACGAAGAAAAGAAAACATTTTGTATATGCTACCGATATATTTTTTTGCTTAATTTGTATCTACCATCAATGGTTGCACTATTTTGTTTTTACCAATGGAAAATTGAAGCACCACACATGTATAAGTTTATTCAACTTTTGACTTACTCCTGCGATTGCTTAGCGTGATTTAATGGCTTGATATTTTTGAGTTGCCAGTTTTTGAATAGGAGTTTAAATCATAGATAAGTGTACTTCCTTTTTTGAAAAAAATCATGGATAGATGGGAGGGTGAGAAGCAAGATGGGGTGTGGGAATTTTCTCTTTTGATGAAGAACCTAGCAAAATCAATGGCTTTTACCAGCATTAACAGTTAAAAAGGTGAAGCTGACAAGCATAGCATGGATCAACGGTGCTTCCTCTTTCCTTTGACAAATACCAAATAAGGCTAATGGTAGCTTCAGAACAAGAAGATCGTGTAAATTCATCCTTTTTATCAACAAATTGCCATGCATTATCACTAAAGAATTATCTGATGCTGTCTACGAATGCTGTCAGGTTTTCCAGATTTGCGGAATTACCCTAAAATTCATAAAAGACTTTGATATGTAATACTTGCTGATGCTAAGGTTCTGAGTTGAAAATTGCGACAAGCACATAAAATAAATTTTGGTTTTTGTTGATGATTATTTAAGTATTAATATTACATTTACATATGCTCTTGCTGATCTTTCCTGTCTAAAATCATCAGAAAATTTTGTTGGTTGTGCAAAGTTGCTGAACCTTTTTGACTTTATGCTGTACTTAGTCTAATACTGTAACACAACTAGCTAATAATAACTCTAACCATTTGGCTAATCTGATGTGGAAGAATGTGGACAAGGCCCAAATGCATTAATGTAATTGTGCACTTGGGCTTCTCCTTCACTTTCTGCGTGACTTATCTCAGTTATCTGGATGGACAGTTCGTTAGTAATTTAGTATCCATCCATACGTTGTACTTTCCATTTAATATTTTTCTCCATGGGTAACTTTTTGTCTCATTTTTCTGCATGGATACTAAAGCTATATCCCTTGCTTGTAACTTAAGAGTGGTTATATAGACTAGGACTCTAAAGCATAAAGTGACGAGTTAAGATAAGGTTAATAAGGGAAAGCTTGGTGCAGTCATATCACATACACATAGATGTCTAAAACTTCATCACTGAGTAAGTGTTAGTGCAATGGTTAGACCAAGAAGTGCTTGAGGCAAACTGCACAAACGATTTTGTGTATATCAGGAATCGGGTATTCCCAACCTTTGGCTCATATATGCTCTTGACATTTTACATGAAACTCGTATGATAGCTTTCCTATTCACAGAAGAATAAATGATAGCTTTCCTATTCACAGAAGAATAACTAAAGCCTAAAAACACCTTCCAGTGATCACCTTCATGGTGTATACAAGCTATTGCCTGAAAAATTTGGTTGGATGATACCATCCAAAATCTCTTTACTGTTTTTCTCTTTTGGGGCTTATCTCATCTAAAATCCCTGTGATCCAAGTACCTCACTCAGGCATTCGATCCTTCACCATCCTACGGGCTCATCTAACTATCTGCAAACACAGGCTCACAGCCCTTTAGTCCACTGTGGGTATATGTATTTGACAAAAGAATGTTGTTTGTTCTCATTATCGACCAAACCATATTTAGGAAACGTGCTTCTTTTTATTTCTGTTTTATCATCTCAATGGGATACTTTGAATTGTCTAGTATGATTACTTAATTAATCCTTTCTTATTACACTTATCGATGAGGCATTAAACGAAGCTGACTTGGATACCAGAGTGGCAGTTGAACTGCTATATGTAGGCACCGTTGAAATTAGCATGCAGCTCTGTGGATGAAACAGCACTCACGATTAACTTATTTTTTGTGCCAGAATTGGATATGAAATGCAGCTGACTCGGACACCTGAGTGGGCTTTGAACTTGTATATGTCGGTACTGCATGAAAGAAACATGCAGATTTGTGGACAAAGGAGCACTCATGGTTTATATAATGCTTAAAGATAACATGTTTAACTTATTTTGTGTGCCAGAATTGTTTTTTTTTGGTCGGCTAACCAACCATTTAACAGGTGCTTTACCCAGTAGGATTGCTGTCGATGGCCCAAGCAGCTTAAAGGCGACAAGTCAGCCCCCAATTTTTCTAGCTGGCTGATTCTAGTGCACACAAAGTGGAGGGGATCAAAACAGGCAATAACCAATAAATAACGATTTGTGAGTGCGCTAAGAATATGTAGCAGCTCCATTTGCTTTGTGTTTAAGCTTAAATGATTCATTTTTCAGTATTCGGTGCAGTCTCCTTGTTCCTACAGCTATATAGTTAAATTTCAAGTTGTCCGGAATTTTATTTTTCTGCATTTAGGAGTAGTGTTTTCATAAGTTAACAAGAAAGGGCACCGAAGTTATGCATGAGGGTATTCCTGCTCCTGCTTTGCATAAATAGATAAACTACTTTATCCACTTCCTTCTATCAATATAAACAAGATTGTATGAAGAGGGAGCAAGAGGAGTCGCAGAATTTCTCTACAGACCCTGAAAACATGAATTAAAAAAAATACTCAAGAGTATGTGCCTCTTTGTCCGTAGTCCCTATTGTGTGTGTTGCATGGAATTGTGTTTGACTCAGGTCCAGCTAATTCGTGTATTAACGGTCAAATTTGTAGCTCCTTGCCAGAATGTATACATCCACTCAGGTTGAACTTTTAGCTGGCTTATTTCTGAAACACACAAATCCATGTCCCAGCTTATACTGCTATAATCTCCACTCTTGCATATGTTCTTTATAGTATTATTAGGCAGACAAGGGATGGTGCTGCTTGTGGCCCCACGATTCGCAGAAAACCCACTGAGATGCAGCCCACTTGCCACAAGCAAAGAAGCTTCCAATTGTGCACCTTCTGGCATTTGCTAAAAGCATTTGTCTCAATTGTCTGTCAGGACCAAAGGGTAGCCCATCATACTAAACAAAACAAAAAAATGAAACCATATTATTTGTTGAGTCGAAGAGTCTATAAATACTTCTTCACAAACCGGCCTATGATTCTATCTGAGGAAGAACAGAGCAGACCTACACAACTAGGTGAGCTCAAGATCTTCAGTTGCAGGATTCTGAATATAGCTTTCGTCCATACACCAAGGGTAGAGATGCACTCAAGAAGGATACTGCTGCACACCCCATTCTCTGGGCAACCCTCTGGCCCTAGTCAGCCAGTGTCCAGAGCCACTGCTGTAGAAGGTGGTTCTCCTGGGAGCAATTTTGATGCAAACATCGTCATGATCCTAGCTGTTCTTCTCTGTGCACTGATCTGTGCGCTCGGGCTCAACTCAATTGTCCGGTGCGCGCTAAGGTGTTCAAGCCGGATGGTGGTGGATCCTGAGCCAAACCGGGTCACACAGTTGGCTCAGAGCGGGCTGAGGAGGAAGGCCCTTCGGTCCATGCCTATCCTTCTCTACTCAGCTGGGTTGAAGCTCAATGCTGTGAGCCCAATGTGTGCAATCTGCCTCTCCGACTTTGAGGCCGGGGAGCATGTCAGGGTCCTCCCAAAGTGCAACCATGGGTTCCATGTCAGATGCATTGACCGGTGGCTCTTGGCGCGGTCGACATGCCCTACATGCCGGCAGTCCCTTTTTGGGGCACCACAGAAGGCCTCTGGCTGCTCTGAGTCTGAGGGAAACCAGGCCGAGCCAGCGCCAGCTCGCCCTGTGTTGGTGCCACTTAGACCTGAAGGTTTGGTTACTCCATATGATTTTTAGAATTTTCCATTGCTTCTTGTTGCATCAAGCATAAGAGAGTGGGATGAAATGGAATAGGCTGTGGACTTGTGATCATTAGGCGTTATTGCCAAACTGGCTTGTACATTGTGTGGTAGATCAGTAGTAGAAAAAAGCTGTACAGATTGCCTTGGAGTTTTACAGTAGTTTTAATACCTATTGTTGCTCGAGAATGAGCCATGGAGAAAAAAAGAGGTGCCATTGGCTTCTGTGAATCACATTTTCAATTCCATTTTGTAGGTAAGATATAGGAGTGAAGAATTGCAGATCTAATCATATTGCAGTGGCACCACCAATCAACCATTATGGTGATTGGAAATCAAGCATTAGTTGCTAAGGTTTGAGTCAGTGGGACAAGCATATTCTCCTGCAATTATAGAGAGATCAGGGCTAGTAATCTGAATACTTTGTGATCATCTATGTCCCAGAATTGACAGGTGGTTCAGCGCCCGACTATGGCCTGTGCACTTTGGCTATTCTGTGCTGTCTGCTCCAAAAGCTTGAAAGGTAAGTGGCCAATGCACGCACAATCTTTTCCTCTCCTTCATGGAAAGCTAATGCCTTTAAAGAATCTGCTAACTTAGCTGTGGCTCATATGAATTGGAAAGAAAAATAACAAGAAGATCACTCAACTGTGCACACTGAAAACAAAAACTGCTTGGATGCCCACTGAATGGGAAAGAGAAACCTCTTTTTCTGAACTGCTGTGGTTATGAGAATGTTGTAGCAGTGTGACATATAATTTGAGTTCCACCATACTTCCATGGGCCACTCAGAAGATTTGTTATTATCAGAATGTTGTAGCAGTGTTAAGTAGAATTTGATGACAGTCATTGTATTTGTCTGAAGGGACCGCTAAGAAGATTTGTTACGAGTATTTGAAAAGGATGTTAGCAATGCTATTGCCCCTTACAAAAAGGAGGGGCAGTTGTTGATAGAGTTCATCTAATTGCCTTTAAGAACAGTTTGTAGCGTATGAAGTATGAACTACTCATGTTGAAGCTAGCAATGATATTGTCTGCCAATTTTGCGGATACTAGGAATATCCTGCTTAGTAATCAAAACCTTGTTTAGCCATGTATATTTGAAAAAAAGAAGATTTCAGTTGCATACATCAAAGAGAAAGGGAAAAGAAAACTGTTGTTAGTTATTCAAAGAAAATTGTGAGTCCTTTGTGTATCGTGCTTGTACATACTTTGGAGAGACAAAATAGAGATCTAAAACAAACATTTTCTTCTATATGCCAATTTCCACACTATGAATTCTTCAATAAAGTGTTGCGAAAGTGACATTTTTCTTCTATGATGAAACTAAAACTTTGACCATCACTTACTTCCCAAATGTTTAGTTTAAAAACAAAACATGGTATGTGTATATTTGGTTTGAAAAATGGTATCATAATAACAGAAATCTATTAGATTTTATAAACTTATTCTAATATAAAATTAATGGTCAAAGTTTGATTGAATTTTGTCCTAAACGTAAAAAATGACAAGAGTGAGTATTTTTTTTTATATATATGCCAAACAATGAATTCTTACTTCAATAGAAGAAGTTATGGAAGTGACAGTTTTTCTATAATGAAATTAAATTTACCCTTATAATAGTCAGCATGAACTGCAGTCACAATGCTTCTGATCTTCAACATTTAAATCTCAAACCAACCACCATTTTTCCCACTATAACAAGATACATATTCTTACAAAGGCGTCGCCTATGATTAACACGATGGAGCCGCAAAAGGGGATAACCTAGTCCACAAGTGGCAAGTTAAAGGGAATATGGCCAATGGGGGCATATCATCTAAAGCTATATGATTTCCATCTGGTTGATATGACTGGAGCATCATCTTACAACCTCAAATGCTTAGTGGGGAGGGTTCATTTCAGCCCCTGATTCCTTGAAAGCCTCTCAAACTGACTGACACAGCAGCAGGCCAGTGAAAACAGGGGGAGCCAATGGGCGGCTGCGTTGGCTCACTGACTCTTCGGGTGGAGTTGGAGTATGATACGGCAGCCGCGACGGAGGCCAAATCTTAGCGACAAAGCATGATGAGCACACCAGTCATCTGTCATCGCTGATCGATCGCTTCTGCACCTCTTCTAGTTCCTTTTCGAGGCTTTAGTACCTGATAGCCGTTGCTCCACGCCTTAGCATGGTTCCACATCTTTGTGAACAATGTCAAGATCCTCTGATGGTGTGCTCTTTCAGATGGAGCTGCAAGAGTGGTGGAGACTGGAGAGTACGGGTCGCTTGGTCCTACACACCTCTTGTATTTGCCCCTTCTGATTTCCATGGTTTTGTGATTAAAAAAGAGAGAAGTGTACTTTTCATCCCTCAATTACGATCTTGCTTCAATTTTCGTCCCTAAACTTTGATAATGCAACACTTATGTCCTTTAGCTATATAAACCACTTTTTATCCCTCATACAAACCACAACGGTTTTCATGTGACGTAGCAGATATATGATGCCACTCTAGACGTTTAATTCACATCGGTCGTCATATATAGTGGGAGCCCAAGAACCGGCTTGTTATAATTGACATGTTTGATGTGGTGGTCCTCGTGGATTAGTCATCAAGAGTGGTGCTGCGCCACGTTAAGAACACTATGGTTTGGTGGTGAGGGATGAAAAGTGAACTGTTTCTATAATTGGAGGACATAAGTTACACGGTATGTAAGTTTAGGGACAAAATTTGGACCAAGGTCATAATTGAGACGTAAAATGAACTTTTCTCTTATAAAAACATATGCAAAACATGTATATAATTGCAAAGAGTTATATATAGGTGTTAAATATGCAACATGAAAAACCTGTAATTTCCCTTGTTCATAGCTATTAACCCTTTGGGTTGGTGTGATTTGTTGCCAAATCTAACCCTACCACTATTTGGTAGTTAAATAAATAATTTTTACTAGCTATTTGGATTAAAGTTGTTTTTTTACCAAAACCTAAAGGGCAATTGCAAATTTACCATCGTTTTGAATCGTTATTGCAAAACTCCCACTAGAATATTACAAAAATGCCACCAGAACTATCATTCGAATGTCATTCTTGTAAAATATAAAAGCCTAGTGGTGAATTTGCCAATGCCATACAAATAAAATTAAGGTAATTTTATTGTATCAAACATTTGGCAGTGCCAAAATTTACCTAAGATTTCAAGTAAAGCCGGGTGTAAAACCTCTTTGTTGGAGACAGGTCACAACCCTTTCGGACAGTCCCCATTCGGAAGGCTCAAGACCACAGACACCTAATGGAGCCCCTTTGGCGGCCCAGGACCGAAAGCATGAGGTGAAGGGCCTAGCTCGAAGGCGAAAGGCACAGTACACTTAGTGAAGATGAAGGACTTTGGAACGGAGAGCTGAGGTCGCTGGCGAAAGACCCAGAAAGGCCGAAGAGACGACCCTGTGGGCAGAACCTTGTGGCGGCCGTCCTGACTAAGAAATGAGGTGGCCAAAAAGGCCGAAAGGCCCATCGAGGGCTCGGCCCATGTAGGGGGCCTCGCGGCCCGCGTGACGGCCCAACAGCCCATCAGGAAACCTGCAGTCAAGAAAAGACAGGAATACCCCTGTAACTATCCCTATCAAGGGACTATAATATAATACCACCTGTAAATAAAACCCTAGAGCCTGTAATTATACCCCTGGACCTATAAATAGGTAACCAGGCCATTGTAATGGCTAGGTTTTTTTGGCTTTATAAAAGATTTACTACTACAGTTCACTCTCAATTTCCACTGTTGTTTTTCGACAACAGTTGGCGCCGTCCGTGGGGAACCCTCCCCAAGTGAGAAGCCGAAGACAAGATGCCTTCGAGGAGGAAGTCGATGAGGAGACGAACAGCCCCATGCCACTACGAAGAGATCGATCAACCGAAGACCCTCAGGTCGAAGCGCAGGAGGAGCAAGCCGAAGAGGGAGCGCCTTCGGTTTAGGCGACCGCGCCAAGTGGGAACAAGGACGCTGTGGCGGTGCTGAGGGCGGAGTACGAGACCATGAAGGAAAGTGTCCAAAGGCTACAAGACATGCTTCGCCAGATGCAGAAACAGCAACAGCAACTGTAGGCACAGTCCCAAGCCTTCGGACTCCACCAAGTTCCGGCCTCATCTTCTCAAGTGTTCAGACTCCACCAAGCGCCACCTCTGCCCGTTTCGGCCCCTCAAGCCTTCGTTCTCCCTCCACCGTCGTCGGTCGCATCCGGCTTCGTCCGGCCTCAAGCGCCCCTTGTGATAGCACCGCGGCTAACAGCTCCAGTAGCAGCCCCTTCTCTAGCTCCAAGTTTGGTGCCATCTCCGTCAACGCAACAGCCTCCCCAACCAACTTCGGCAGCTGGGTTGACGCCGTACCTCCAGGCACAGCTGCAAGCTCTCCTTCAACAGCTGGGCGCTGGGGGGCAAGGCATTCTTTCTTCGCCACCGCCTGTCGAAGTCACCCCTGCTACAGGGGGATGGGCGGCCCCCGCCATCACGGATCATCACCCGGCCCAGCCGACGCAAGCTTCGCCTATTTTCGGGGTCCCATACCCCTGCGTCGCTTCTTCACCAGCGCCTTCACCACACGCCATGTCGGTAAACGACAAGAAGTCGCCGCTGAGCTGGGGGCTTCAAAGCCACCCGATCCCGCCTCAATTCCAGAACCCTTCGATCGTCAAGTACGCGGGTGCTCGGACCCTAGCGAATTCCTCTTCGTCTACGAGTCCGCGATCGAAGCGGCCCACGGTGACGAAAGCACCAAGGCGAAAGTCATACACCTCGCATTGGATGGCTTCGCGCGGTCACAGTACTTTAACTGCCTCCAAGTAGCATATACTCTTGGGAGCAGCTGTGCAACGTCTTCGTCACCAACTTCCGAGGTACTTACCAGGAACTGAAGACCCAGCAAGAGCTCTTCGGTATCAGGCAGAAGAAAGGGAAATCCATCCGCGAGTACATCCGAAGATTTTCCCAAGCAAGATGCCAAGTGCAAGATATCACCGAAACATTGGTCATCAACACCGCCTCTTCCAGTCTCCTTACAGGCCCCCTCACCGAGAAGATAACAAAAAAGCAGTCGAAAACGGTAGATGAGTTGTTTCGCATCATCGATGGCTATGCGAGGGGCAAAGAGGACACCAAAAGGAGGAATGAGATCCAAGCTGAACTCAACCAGGAAGGTGTACAAGGCTCGGCAGGCGCAGCGCATGCCAGACCGACGTCTTCGCAACGCCCGCAGTCGGCCTAGAAGAAGTTCTGAGACAAAAAGGGCAAGCAAGTGATGACTGTCAAAGAGTTGAATACCCTTCGGCAAAACTTCAAGAACTCGCAAGGTGGATCGGCGAAAAAGAAGCCGAAGAGGGAGAAGGACATGTTTTGTGCCTTCCACGGCAAAGTTTCACACACCACCGAGCAGTGCAGAAACATCCAGCATTCGGGGAGCGCTGGTTGAGCGGACCAGGGTCCTCCTCGACAAGAGATCGCCCCAGGGGAAGCTGAAGACCAGTCCGAAGAGAACAGACCGCTTTAGATAGAAGTATCCCAGGACGGGCAGCGGAGGGTGATCGTCGCGATCACCGGGGACTCCTCGCAAGGCTTTGAGTCGAAAAGAAAGAAGAAGGCACATGAGAGGGCGATTAACCACATCGTCACAACGCCCCAGACCAAGCCGCCCCCTTTCACCTCAACATCAATCACCTTCGGCCCGGAGGATACCGAAGGCGTTTTCTTTCCACATCAAGACCCCATTGTCATCTCCGCCGACATCACCGGGTGCGAAGTGCGTCGTAGCCTGGTCGACGGGGAGAGCTTGGCAGACATCATCTTCGCCAACACTTTTCGGCAGATGGGAATTCCAGAAGCCGCACTCGCCCCGGCCGCGATCCCGCTACAAGGCTTGGGTGGAAGTTCAGTTCGCGCGCTAGGACAAGTGCAGCTCCAAGTATCGTTTGGCGAAGGCAGTAACACCCAGACCGAACAGATAATCTTCGACATCGTGGACACCCCGTACCAGTACAAAACCATCCTTGGCCGCTCCACGCTCAACAAGTTCGAAGCCGTGGCGCATCACAACTACCTACGGCTAAAGATGCCAGGGCCGAATGGTGTGATCACGGTTCGCAGTAACCAGCCGTCGGACAAGCAGCAAAGAACGTGCGCGATATACACAACGTCCAGAATGATCGGCAAGGAATGGCGAGGGGCTACGGCTTTCACAAGCATTCACCCTAGGGCGAGGTCAGAAAGTTGTCAGTCGATCCTACCGACCCGTCGAAAGTCGTGTCTGTCGGCGGAGACGTCGACAAAGTGCTAGCAGCCAAGATGCTAGAAGTCATCAAGTTGAACCTGGACGTCTTCGCCTGGGGCCTAGATGATTTGTCGGGCGTAAGCCGAAGCCTTATCGAGCACCACCTTGCTGTCAAGCCCACCGTCAAGCCAAGGAAGCAAAAGCTATGCAAGATGTCGATCGAGCGTCAAGAGGCGGCGAAGGCGGAAGTCACCAAGTTGATCTAGGCCTGCGTCATCCGCGAGGTGGAGCACCCGGAGTGGCTGGCGAACCCGGTATTGGTCAAGAAGTCGAATGGCAAGTGGAGGATGCGTGTCGACTTCACAGATCTAAACAAGGCTTGTCCGAAGGACGATTTTTCACTCCTGCGAATCGACCAGCTGGTTGATTCTACTGCCGGCTGCGAGTTGATGAGCTTCTTGGACGCCTACTCGAGATACCACCAAGTTTGAATGGCCGAAGAGGACCAGGAGAAGACCTCTTTCATCACCCTCTTCGGCACATACTGCTACATCCGTATGCCCTTCGGCCTGAAGAACGCCAGAGCCACCTTCGCCCATTTGGTGTACAAGGTGTTGGAGGCGCAGATCGGCAGGAATATCGAGGCATACGTCGACGACATAGTCGTCAAGAGCAGGAAAGCAATTGACCATGTCACCGACCTACAAGAAACCTTCGACAACCCGTGCCAGGCGAAGGTCAACCTAAACCCGGAGAAGTGCATCTTCGGTGTTCGCGCTGTCAAGCTGCTTGGGTTCCTAGTGTCCGAAAGAGGCATCGAGGTGAACCTCGAAAAGATCGAAGCCATCCAGTAGATGCAGCTATCCAAGAATGCTCGTGAAGTGCAGAGGCTAACGGGACGCATCGCAGCCCTCAGCCGTTTCATAGCGAAGTCAGTAGAGAAGGCGTTGCCATTTTTCAAGACTCTGCGAGGGGCCAACAAGTTCGAATGGACAGCCGAATGCCAGACAGCGTTCGAGTCCCTCAAGACATACCTCCAGGAGGCACCAAGGCTCACCAGCCCAAAGGCAGAAGCCAAACTGCTATTGTACCTAGCAGCCTCGCCGATGGCGGTAAGTGCGGCCCTGGTGCATGAAGGCGAAGGCAGACAAACACCTGTATATTTCGTCTCCGAAGCATTGCAAGGGGCGAAGCTCAGATACTCGGAGATCGAGAAATTGTCCTATGCCCTCGTCATGGCCTCCCGAAAACTCCGGCACTACTTCCAAGCGCACAAAATCATAGTGCCGTCGCAGTACCCCATTGGAAAGGTGCTCCAAAACAAGGAAGTCACAGGCCGCCTAGGCAAGTGGGCTGCGGAGTTGGCCCCCTTTGACCTACACCAAGTGGCCCAAACAACGATCAAGTCACAAGTCCTTGCTAACTTCGTTGCGGAGTGGACCTCGCCTGTAGACAAGGTAGTCCCGCCGACGAACGAGGATTGCTAGTCAATGTTCTCCGATGGCTCGTGGTCGCACGTTGGGGCTGGCACAGCCACAATCCTCATTTTGACTGTGGGAACGGTCATCCGTTATGCGGCAAGGCTATAGTTCCCCACCACCAACAACACCACGGAGTACGAGGTAGTCCTTCTTGGGCTATGCAAGGCGAAGGCCAACCCTGCGGCTCGAAACAGCATGGCAGTGGAATACTTTTCACGCTGGATCAAAGCCGAGCCGCTGACCAGTATAACTTCGGCGGCGGTACAACGATTCGTGTGGAAAAACATCATCTGCCATTTCGGTGTCCCAAGAGAATTCATCACCGACAACGGGAAGTAGTTCGACTCGGCGAAGTTCAAAGAGACGTGCGAGGGGCTGAATATGTGGATCAACTTCGTGTCCGTTGCACACCCGCAGTCGAACGGAGCGGCCGAAAGGGCGAACGGCAAGATCCTTGAGGCCCTCAAGAAAAGGCTTGACAAAGCGCCAAAAGGAAGATGGCCCGAGGAACTCACATCGGTACTCTGGGCGCTTCGCACCACCCCAACGCGGCCGACAAAATTTAGCCCATTCATGCTCATATACGGCGAAGAAGCCATGACCCTGAGTAAACTAGGTGCAAACTCGCCCCGGGTCACGATGTTCGAAGACGAGGAGATGGGGCGAAAGGCTACCTTAGAGCTGCTCGAAGGGGTGCGAGTCGAGGCATTGCAAAACATGGTGAAATACTCCACCTTGACCGCAAAACTGTACAATAGGAAAGTGCGGCCAAAGGAGATCTTGCTAGGGCACATGGTGCTCAAAAAGAAAAATAACCCCGTGGCGGTAGGCAAGCTCGAGTCGAAGTGGGAAGGGCCATATTTTGTGGCTTGCAAGTCACGTGAAGGGGCTTATAAACTAGCGACCGTGGAAGGCGAAGAGCTCGACCATACATAGAACGCCGCTTCGCTGAAGTGTTACTACATGTAATGAACATGTAAAAAAAACTGGAGTAGGGTTATTATCCACAACAAAGGCCTGAACCAGTATAAAATTCCCTGTGCCTTCGCATTTGTCGCAAGGGACTTGAAAGAACAACGCCTAATTAGCGCTCTGTCGAACAGGAGAAGTGGAAAGATCGAAGCATTGCTCGATCAAACGCTGAAATTGCACGGCGTCATCCAAGCATATAGCACGGAATATAACTTACTAGACAGGCGCCAAGTAATAACTTGGCGCGCCATCTGTCGAAGGTAGGGGATGGCAAACGGCCGAAGCATCGTTCGGCCGTAGAAAAATGTTACGAACGCATAGCGCGAAAAGGTAACCCACCAGACAAGTGCCAAGGAATAACTTGGCGCTATCTATCGAAGGTAGGGGACGACGAGCGGCCGAAACATCGTTCGGCCGCAGAAACATAAGAAACACGTGGAGCACGAAAGCCAACCTGTGAGACAAGCACCAAGTAATAAATTGGTGCTATCTGTCGAAGGTAGGGGACGGCGAGTGGCCGAAGCATCACTCGGCCGCAAAGGAAAACGTCGAGCGCATAACCTAAAAACAAAACGAATCGCGGAGTCCAACCTAACAACGAGCGCTAAGCACTAGCTAAGCGCTATCCGTTGAGGGTAGGGGACGACGAGCAGCCGAAGCATCGTTCGGCCACAGAAAAACACAAGAAATGCATAACCCAAAAATAAAACGAATCGCGAAGTCCATCCTAACAACGAGCGCTAAGTACTAGCTAGCGTATCCGTTGAAGGTAGGGGATGGCGAGCGGCTGAAGCACTGTTCGGCCACTGAACTACGATGCGGACAAGAGCATTGAACTCGTTAGATATCGGATGAGCGTTGACTCTACAACAATCGAAGCCATATGATGTCGAAGACGACAAAAATGGCAGAATTAATGAGAATGGATTTTATTCAGAAAAAATGTCGAAGCACAAATATCACACAATACATCAAATTGCAATGTTACAACAGCTCTATCCCAAAGAGGACGACACCTCGCTATCGGACGAACTATAATCTACAGGGCTAACTAAACTCCCAGAAGGACTGGGAGTAGAAAATCTTAGCTGGAGAATGTAGTCGTCTGAAGCTCCTCCGTCGCGCGAAGTCGAGTCGTCGCTGGTAATGTTGATGACCGGAGAACTGCGAGCAGCTGCTTTGTGCTCCGCCGAATCGTTACTATCCAGAATAACGACCGGAACCTTGTGGGCAGGGGAGTTAGCAGGGACAAATGCATACCGCCGGTCTCGAATCCCCTATTGATGGGCTGACATCCGAAAATTTCGCCAAAAATCAACCATATTGCCGCGGCGAAGCTGGCAATCCTAGTCGAAGTCAGACACGTCGTGCCTAGGGTTTTTATGTAGCCACTTTACCACAAAGCGAAGGGCGTAGCTCCGACCGTTAATCACCACAGCCGGAACACGGTCTTCGGGGCCTGGGTACCTCATCTTCCTAGGTGGCTGAGACGCGACGAACTTGAAGTTCAACGTTGACCATAGATAGTCGAAGCGAGGTAAACAAAGCTTTTGGTTGCGCGAAACCTGGTGTGCGAAAGATGTTTTCATTCATAAGCAAAGTTGGGGCCAAAGGCCTTAGAAAAGCAAATTTACAAAAGGCCAGTTTTCGGCTGAAATAGCTATCCTAAGCTATCAAAAATAAAAATAAGCCAGGCAAGGGGGGCCGTCACACCTGTGGCGGCGCCTCAGCCTTTGGCATGTCTCCACCGACATGCAGCATCGTCTCGGCGGCCTCGCTCTCCCTTCGCTTCTCCAGTTGATCGCGGAGATGCTCGGCGGCTATCTCTTTGCTTTTTGGCACCCACCAACCTTTTCGGAAGGATCAGTAGTGGGACCGAACGTCATCCCCGCCCTCCCACACGCTGTTGTCTTCGACATCGCGGGCGTAGATTGCAGGGAGGCCTTTGAGATGGTTGCAGCCACCGGCATGAAGCGCCGAGAGGATGCCGTAGCCTGCTGTCTAGGCACAGCAGTCACCGAAGACGCCGGAAGGGTCGCCCACCGCCCCTTCGGCCACGATGCACCAATCGGTGAACGCCTCGGCGGGGGCATCATCCTTGGGCAGCGGTGGGGGAAAGGCGCCCATCCTTGTGAGCGCCACGTGCAGCGTACGGCTGGTGTCGAGGGCCGAAGCCCGAGTGCTAGCATCTACCTCTTTCGCCTTCGCGAGCTCAACGCAAAGACGTTCAAGCTTGGCTTCGCGGTCGGCGAGGCGGGCTCGGAGCTGATCGGCCTCGGTCCTCAGGGCAGTGTTTGAAGTCTTGGCGTCCTTAAGCGCTGCCTTCAAGACACTCTGCTCCTGGGCCAGCCGCTCCGCCTTCGACACCTCCTCCCGCTGACGGCTCTTAAGGTCGTCCAAGCGAGCGTGGGTCATGCACTCGTAGCACCCCGCGAAGGAGAGCGCCTGAAATATGCGAAGCTATAGAATAAGCAAAGCAGGATCGAAGACCCAAAAAACTGGTCGAAGAAAAAAGACAAGGGGGGAGTAACCTTGGTCAGCAGACCACGCAGCGACAAGCCCACCTCGTCAAGGTCTAACCGGTCGTCGACGACCAGCTGAAAAGCTGAGGGCGAAGCCAAGGAACTAAGGCCTCCGACAAACGAGCGGAGCTTGTCGCTGCAGGCGAAGTCCTCGGCGATGAAGCTTGGAGCTGGAAGGACATTGTCGGAAGCGGATAGCGTCACGGTCGGTCGCTCGCTGGCCTCCATGGCGCCTTGGCCACTGCTACTGGCAGGCTTCGACAGGCCTCTGAGCAGCACGTCCTCCGCCGCGTCCTCGCTGTCGTCATCTACAATGGCTTCCTCCTCGACGGGCGAAGGGGAATCTACTCTCGACCTCTTCGCCACCAGGCTATGGTGAACAGGCGAAGTTGACTCAGAGTCGCTGAACGCCGAGCCCAGCACTATTGGCACAAACTAAAAGTGGACCGCGCTCCTAGCGCTCCTGGGACGGGCGGGGGCAGCTGAAGGCCCACGTGCGGGCGAAGGCCCTGTTCCCGCCCGGCCGCTGACGAGCATTGTGACGTTGGGGCTGGGGGTTCGACCGACGGCTTCAAGGTCAGTGTCCCCCGCATCGCCGTCCTCGTCCTCATCAACGGCCGGCGGTGGTGAGGGCGGATGGCCCGAAGAGGCTGAACCATTGTCCGCATCATGCGACTGGGCCCTGCAGCGTCACCAGCGGCTTTCTTCCTCTTCTTCCCCGCAGCGTCCTGTAACAGCCTGCCCTCCAGAACCGCGTAGCCCAGCCCATCCGACGGGCAGGCCCACTTACACATAGCACCCCACTTACACTTTCGTCCTCGCTTTGTGTAAAAGGGTTAACCCGGAAGTGCTATGGTTGGAGGGACAAGGCCTTATAAGTTGGTTCAACTCTTGCTCAACTAGCAAGGTGGTATTAATCAAGTGCACACAGCACTCATGGGCCATATGGGCCATATTCTAATTGGGTCAGGATGTCACACATCCCCGCCATCATCGCCCTGAGGATGGATGGGGTTTTCGCACGGGGAAACCTCCTGGCAAAGCCGCATACATACATAGTTCACCCTTCCCCCTTTGAGGAACTTCATAATCTCCCCATACTCCTTCGGAGTCATATCCCCGACAAGGCGCTTTGCTAGTCTCTCCGCTTCGCCCAAGGAGATAACTGCAAACCACGCAAAGTTGCCTGAATCAGAACAGATCGGAGCAAAGCTCAGTAGGCGAACAAAGGATCGAAACAAATCAAAGGGGACATACCGAGGCGATCGTCGGGGACAACGATGGTAGGGAGATCGCAGATCCGGTTGTCGCGGTCGATGGTAATATTCCATGACTGCACCAACAGGGTGACGCCCATCATCAGGTATTCCTCGATCAGGTCTCGAACGCTGAGGCGGCCTGTGTCAGACCCTGATTTTTTCCCCCTTAAATAGAGCCACACAAAATATATTAAATAAATAGCCCCAAGAAATTATTTTTTAAAAGGCCAAGGGAATTAATTAAATAAGTAAAACACGAAATAATAAATTATCTTGGCTGAGAATATTTTTTCCATATTCTCCTTGCCAAAATACACTAACAGAACTTTTACTGGAATTTTTAGAGTACTGGAAGCAATGTTAATAAATCAAAACAAATTATCGGAATTAAAATCTTTCTGGAATTCCTTTTTTTTTCCTTTCTCTTTCATTCCTTTTCCTCTTTTCCTTTTTCTTTCTTCCCGCTGGGCCGCGGCCCAGTTCTGTGTCTTGGCCTGCCGCAGCTCACGTCGCCTCGCACTTGTCCCCGCTCCTCCTCACTGACTAGCCTGGCCCGGCTGCCAGCCGCGTCACCTCGCATGCTGACATGTGGGGCCGGGACCCACATGTCAGACCCATCTTCAACCTCCAACCGACTCGGCCGGAGGGGATCGGCCTTCCCTAAGCGTCGGATTTTGCCCGTCCCTGCTCCTCCGCGCCTCGGCCCTTGATTTAAACGCCGCGGACTGAGTCCCCGCCCATTTCCCCCACCTTCTCCGCCCTTCTCGCCCACGACCGCGGACGAATCGTGCCCACTAACCGCTGCGGCCGCCGCCCCACGTCCCCGAGAAATTCAGCCAACTCGGCCACAAACTCCCGCAACCCGTCCGTACCTTCGTCGTTGCTGTGCATCGCCAGAACGCCGTTGCCATCGACATCCCGAACCTCGTTGCTGCCAATCCTCTCTACTCGCTGCTGTTCACCGCTCTCCATCGGTCACCGCACCTCGGTGAGCACTCGGCCGCATTCCTCACCCCTCCGCTGTTCGCCGTTGCCCTCTGCAACGCCAGATGGTCGCCAACAGCGACCATCGGGCCACTTGCACCGTTGTCGCGCCGCGCGCGCCGACGGGGCTCGTTCCCGACTAGGTCTGAGTGTCCGATTTGCCTTGGCAAATCGAGGCCGCTCAGGTGCCTATGTTCGCGGTCGCACGCGTGTGGATTGCGTCTACCGTGCGCCGTTCTCTCATACGCCACTGACCCGTGGGTCCTGCTTGTCGGTGCCGGTTCTCCGTGGTCCGCTGACGCATTAGATCCTTGTTAATGCACAATAAATCGTTTAGAAGTTGTTTTTACATAGGAAAATCACAGTAAAGCTTCTAAAATTTATAATTAATTCATTTGAGCTCCGATTAATTCCATTCAAATTTCATTAAATCCAGAAAAATACCAAGAATCTATTAAAAATACTTTCAGCCCCTGTTTCCATGTCCACATGTATTGTTTTTATTTGTTTGTGCGTTGTTTGCTATAGAAACCGGCGCCGTCGACTCTCCAGTTTACTGCGAAGTCGTTGCCGAATTCGCCGAGCTGGAGCAAGGCAAGTCACATCATTTCGACGATCATTTTGAACCCATTTATTGCAAATGATTTGTTTTAAATTAATAAACATGCATTATTTTGATTATTTCATGCGGGAAAGGTGACCCATATAAATGCAATTTTAATTGCTATGACCTGCTTTCCTCCTGTACACCTTTGTAGCTGGGCAATAACATGACTAGAGGATATGATTAGAATGCTTAGCCATGCTTAGAGACTATTAGCTCACATGGGGATTTAAATACTTTAATTTACATTTATGGTTCGACTCGACGTCGGAAAATGGAACTTTGGATATGTTGATGTTAAATTACTAAAATTTAACTTGAATAGTGGGTTGTGGGTGCATGGTTTTATTGGTCTCACCCACAACAGTTAAGGACCAGTTCACGGGAATCTCTTGAGCAAATACTCATACTTTCCACAAGCCAGCGTGGGCAACGGCTGGGCTTGTAGCGTCTCTTCTCCCTCTCCTAGGCACCGATGGTAAGGATGGGCATGATGGAGTTGGGTCGGCCCGGGGTAGGGTTGATCGGCTTCCAGATCCATTTTGGCGCAAGGGGGGTAGCCTGGCCGATGTGGGATGTCTTGGCGGCAGGTGCAACCTCAGCGTGGTGTGGATGGTTTGGGAGAGGTTGCGTGAATGGTCTTGTCACAGCCTCTCACGGGGTGTCGTGGTGATACGCCGGCACACGGGAATGTGTGTGGGGCTGTGTCTTGTGGGTACAATTGTACACCTCTGATCAGAGTAAATCTATTCGAATAGCCATGCCCGCGGATATGGGCGATTGGTCAAGACTCACCATGATTAGTCTCACCCTTACTTACTTAACTTGACTTAATGAAACTGGTATAGTTCAGATAGATGGTTGGGCCTGGTTAATGTGGTGTAACGTTAATCAGTGGAGGATTAATATTGTTCAATTAATCAACCTTTTACTGTTTGCGAAACTATTGTTTGCAACTGCTTTTATGCAAATAAACCTCTAGCTTATCTTTGTCCCCCGTACATTGTGCATTTTTATGGGTGTGATTTGTTGAGTACTATGGGTGGTACTCAGCCTTGCTCCTTTTTCCCCTCTCAGTGGTGGAGTACATGTCTGATGAGGATCAGCAAGAGGACTAGGCTGGCTCCGCCGTCAAGATGCCTGTGGAATGGAAGCCTCCGCTTGGCTAGCTATATATAGACTTTATTTGTTTTTACCGCTGCATTTATGTACGACCTTTTTATTCTATTTATAAGACACTCTGTATGGCAACTTAGTATTGTGTACCCTGGCTTTCCTGGACAGGGATTTAATACACATGAATGTTCAGAATTCGGGTTTCGAATTTCTGGGCGTTACAGCCTGCAATCGCTCGAAGGAGCTAGTGGCGGGCCTTCAGCGTACCTGTCAAGGAGACTTTCAGGCGGGCGTCGAAGCTGGGAACTCTCAGCGACGCCCAGAGGGCCTTGAACTCACTGGAGCCGGCGGCATAGGAGATCTTGTGGTCAAACCACCGTCTCATCCACGACTTTTCCCACTTCGGCATCGAAGCAGGGACGGGCCACAGATCGGCTTGGTCGGGCCGTGTGATGAAGTTCACGCTGTCGAACACGCTCTTCTTCGGCCCCACTGGCATAGCCACCGTCTTGCTGTAAAGGGCGGCCTGGTGAACGACGACGAAGAGATCGGCCGTCGGCTCGAACTCCTAGCTCCAGGCTATCCACTCGAAGGCGGCAACGCGGACAAAGGTGCTCGGGCTGAGCTGCGGCAGCTCCAAGTTGAAGAGGGCCAACACCTCAGGGAGCAGGTCACAACAGGGAAACCGGAGCCCGGTGTCGAAGTACGCGGCGAAGACAATCGTCTCATCATCGCCGGGCGAGGGGATGACGTCTTCATCGGGCGCCCGAGCAAAACCCTCCGAAAGGGTCCTCCTCTGGCAAAGATCGTCGATGTCGGACTGGTGGATGAGCGAAGGGCCGAGGTAGACGATGTTGTCATCATCGATTGATCCTGGGTCTACGCCATTGGCCCTCGTTGAAGTAGGCTTCCGAGGTGCCATGGGCGCCAGGTTGGGCGAAGAAGGTTAAAGGTCGAAGGCATGGAAAAGTCAAAAGCGATGGGGACGACGATGAAGAGCTTTCCAAGGCTAAAAGGCGAGAATGGCATCAGGGGGGCCTGGCCGGGTCTATATATAGATGTGGCCACCCGGCACCGACCAACCACGACGTGCGACATGGCGCCTCAGCAGACGAACCGCCACGATTGCAATAAGCGGCCAATGAAGAGGCGACACGTGGCGTGAGATGAGAAGGCCACGTGGTGTCTTGGAAGGCGAACTGCCTCGTCGACGCCTCAACTGATGCGTGGCGTCGCAAGCGCCGAACTACCGAGAGGGTGCACAGACCGTCGCGGGGTGTCAAGTGTTGTGGCCCGCAGAAGTTGCCCTCGTCATACTGCGCGGTCTAAGGGCCACACTGAAGCGCAACAAAACAGAACTGAAGATCTTGAGCTATACTCGGCCGAAGTAGGGACGGCGAGTGGCCTGCGTGGTAGAATGCGTTATCCACAAGCTCGGCCGAGTCGCAGCTCACCCTTGCACGTGAGGGGCTTGTTGGAGACAGGCCGCAACCCTTTCGGATAGTCCCCCTTCAGAAGGCTCAAGACCGAAGACACCTAATGGAGCCCCTTTGACGGCCTAGGACCGAAAGCATGAGGCGAAGGGCCCAGCTCGAAGACGAAAGACGCAATACACTTAGCGAAGACGAAGGACTTTGGGAGGGAAATCTGAGGTCGCTGATGAAAGACCCAGGAAGGCTGAAGAGACGACCTTGTGAGCAGAATCTTGTAGTGGCTGTCCCGACTAAGAAATGAGGTGGCCAAAGAGGCCGAAAGGCCCATCGAAGGCCCGGCCCACGTAAGGGGCCTCACGACCCGCGCGACGGCCCAACAGCCCATCAAGAAACCTGCAATCAATAAAAGATGGGAATACCCCTGTAACTGTCCCTATCAAGAGGTTGTAATATAATACCACCTGTAAATGAAACCTTAGAGCCTGTAATTATACCCCTGAGCCTATAAATAGGTATCCAGGCCACTGTAATGGCTAGGTTTTTTGAGATTAATATAAAAGATTTACTAGTAGAGTTCACTCTCAATTTTCACTGTTGTTGTTCGACAACAGTCTTCTACAAAGAAATTTACATGAGATTTGACATTGCCAACATCTTATAGGACAAAGAACCAAACTCACGCTATGCACATGGAAAAAAACAGTAAAGCCAGGGCTTGTCGCTTTATTGCTATTTTCAACCCTTCCAAATTTTAGCATTACCAAAATTTAGAAAGTCAAAAAAGAAAACATGCCATTACCAACATAACCCTACCAATTTTTGATAACTCCGAAATTTTCTACTCTCAAAACTTCTATTAAAATTTGGTAAGGCATCAAATCGAATACTACCCAAACTTAAATTATCTTACCAATATGTGATAATGCCCAAAGTTTGGTAAGGTTTTTTTGGCAATGAAGTGAACAAGCTCCCCTTCTCTTCTTTGGAGTACACTCACTGTTCATCAGTGCGTGCTAGGCCGCTGTTAGGCCAGTCTGGGCGTTCGGTTGGGCCGCAGTTGTAACCAGGGGGAAGAAGTCACCCCCAAGTCCTCTGTCTGGTGGGTCCAGTGATCCTCCTCATCCCCTCCCAGCCAATAGCGTGGCACCTTCCCCCACCCACGGATCGCAGCCGGCGTTGGAGTCATCCTAGCCGTCCGCCTAATCCGACGCTCCAAACCCCACCCAAATCTCCCCGCCCCAAAAATCCCAAAAATTTTCGCGATCCCGCCTTCCGCCTGCGCCAGCTACAAATACCCCCGCGTCCCACCCCAAAACCTCCTCGCCTCAATTCGAGTCCATTCGAATCCCTAGAGAATTCGTAGCGAGAGGGGGAGAGAGATTTGATCGATGGCTCGCACGAAGCAGACGGCGAGAAAGTCGACGGGCGGGAAGGCGCCGCGGAAGCAGCTGGCGACGAAGGCGGCGCGCAAGTCGGCGCCGGCGACGGGCGGGGTGAAGAAGCCGCACAGGTTCAGGCCTGGGACGGTGGCGCTCAGGGAGATCCGCAAGTACCAGAAGAGCACGGAGCTGCTGATCCGGAAGCTGCCCTTCCAGCGGCTGGTGCGGGAGATCGCGCAGGACTTCAAGACGGACCTCCGGTTCCAGTCCTCCGCCGTCGCCGCGCTGCAGGAGGCCGCCGAGGCATACCTCGTGGGGCTCTTCGAGGACACCAACCTCTGCGCCATCCACGCCAAGCGCGTCACCATCATGCCCAAGGACATCCAGCTCGCCCGCCGCATCAGGGGCGAGAGGGCCTGATCCCCTCTGCAGCAGCCTGTGCCCGCTTGCCTCCCGTCCTCCTGTCCGGGTTCATGGCTTGTTAGATCTAGAGATGTTACTCTTAAATCTGTGTCGTCTTAATCACTCGCCTCAATTGGGTTCCCATCAATGGAATATGATCAGTTCTTGGCAAATAGTGAGATTTGTTTGGTTGTTTCATGATTTCAGTATACTCATTGAGAGTTTGATGCTGATGATTTGGGTGGGATTGGCTGGCCCATTTCATTTGAGCACGCAAGATGATATACAAATGCAACACACCCGTTGCCTCTCTTCTGTAGATAGTGTATTCTTTTGTACATGCTAGCTTGCAATGGGATTTTAATTAAAAAAATTATTATTAACTAGTTATTACTATTTTTTTATATATTATTTTTTAATTGCTGTATATATTTATTATTTACATGTTGGCTCTTTACTCTTATAATACTGTACTTTTTCTTTCTTGTAAAAAGTATTTTTTTCTGTTTATAAAATAAAAAACTTAATACTAAATGTGATACATTTTAGTATTAATTTTTATATTGTAAGATGGAGGGAGTAGATAGTTGATGAGGGGTTCCTTTTAAAAAATTCACCACTACTACTACTCTAGGAGTATAGAAAAGTTGCATTGTTTTAAATGCAGTGGAAAAAAAATATATACTCCAATGGAAAAGTTGCATTGTTTGGTTTCTTTTCACAGTCAGGTATTGCAGATCTTTTAGATTGAAATCCACAAAAAAAAAAACTCCAGTTTGTCTTTTGGGTCAATTTGACCAAAACATTCACTGTTCCAACCTGATAAGCACTGAGTACTCGTGTGTTACAGTGGGCTCTGCCCATTGGCTCAGTTCTTGGGCTTGTTCTTCTGCGAAGGGCGAACGGGCCACGGCTGAACTCACAATCCTAAAAGAAAGACAGAGGGTGGTCAGTACCTCAGACAAGAGTCAAGAGTCAAGACACTCAAAAAATTATCATAACCATCTAAAAAAGGATCATACAAGGAAGGTCTCACGAAAGGTTTGAAGCAATGACCACTTTCGGTCACCAACTAATTGCCACCCTCATCAAATTGTTCCATAAAAACAAAGACCAGTAGACTAGTACCAGGTGACAGCTTTGGAATCATTGGCAAAGCCAGTTCATACTTCGCATTCGTCCATGTGTAAAGAATATGAGCATTAAAGAAAGGCTATTACGGGTACAAGCCTGCACCCCACATCTGACTTCAATTACCCTACAGTAGATCAGTGAGAATAGTTATAACGAGTACTCCCTCCACATGTATATACAGTAGTCGATGAACTAAGATGACCATAGGTTCAGTCCTAGTTCATGTACACACTCTCAGGTCTCAGCTCTGCTGAATTACTACCTGCTAGTTGAATCGAGTAAACTTATCTCTACAGAAAAGGATTCAGATATCTCATACTGTTAATGTCAAACATATTGACACCCTCTTCTTTTCAGCTGTTCTCACTCAGTTTTCATTAGCACGTTTCTCTAAACGTAAAATAATTATAAAAACTTTTTATATGAAAGTATTTTTAAAAAATCAAATAGATCTATTTTTCAAGTTTCTAATAATTAAGACTTAATTAATCACATGCTAATAACGTTTTTCGTTTTTCATACGATTTATTAGCTACACGAAGAAGCCAAAACGAACGCCCTGTGAATCACACACACGATCTCATTGTACAACAAGATAAGAAAAATGATTTTGAAGGACAAACAATCAATGAACTTTTAAGATGTGCAGGGGCAGACAAGGACCATGTGAAGTTACCACCGATGCCACATTTTCCAGTAGGCAGTCAGGATCACTGGACCAGCATTCCATTCATCGCATTCATGACCGATCGCCACGCAAGTCGGGGAGAAATGATTGATCCATATACCAGCACAAGCAGAATATTTGTTATTTCTCGATCACTTTGCTCTAGACAACAGTGTCATGCCTCTTCCAATTAAAAAAAAGATCACTTTGCACTAGACAACAATATGTCATGCCTCTTCCAATAAAAAAAGAAGTCATGTCTTCCTGCTCAATTCTCCGATCACACTTGCTACTCGTTTTCTCATGTTTCATGTTCTCCTCACCTATTTAAGTGCCCAAGCTTCAAGCAGATCACCAGCCTCAAGCATCCATCCAACCTTGTGGCAGCTCCCTCTGAATGCCCTCTTCCAATCAGCCACCAACTCACAGATTGTGATCCACAATGACTATCCTCCTTGTCATTGTTGGGCTTCATCTCTGCAGCCTACACTTGCCTGTAAGCTCTGCTGCAACAGACACCCTCTCTCCCGGCCAGCCGCTCACCGGCGACGACAAGCTCATCTCCAGCAATGGCAAGTTCGCGCTCGGCTTCTTCCAAACCGGCAGTAAGTCATCTGGAAATGCCACCCTCAACTACTGGTACGTAGGCATATGGTTCAACAAAGTCCCAAAGAAAACCCATGTTTGGATAGCAAACAGGGGTAGCCCAGTCGCAGATGCCACTTCATCATATCTCACAATCTCCCCTGATGGCAACCTGGTCATCTTGAGCCGAGCCGATAGCTCCATTGTGTGGTCTAGCCAAGCCAACATCACAAGCAATAACACCGTTGCGGTGCTCTTGGACACCGGAAACCTTGTCATACAAAACTCCTCAAACCCATCACACATTTTATGGGAGAGTTTTGACCATCCAACCGATGTTTTCCTCCCCGGTGCAAAGATTGGTCTGAACAAGATCACCGGTCTAAACCGCCGTATTTTTTCGAGAAGGGATATGGTAGACCAAGCCCCAGGTGTATACTCCATGGAGTTAGGAATCAAGGGTGGTTACCAGTTGGTATGGAACTCATCTGTAGAATACTGGTCTAGTGGGGAATGGAACGGCCGGTACTTCAGCAAGATACCAGAGATGGCAGTCAAGTCCCCCCATTTTACCCCATTCAACTTCCTAATCGAATTCGTGAACAACGATCAAGAAGTGTACTTTATATACAGGATACACGATGAAAACATACCACTATACACTGTGCTAGAAGTATCTGGACAAAGAAGGGCATATGCCTGGTTACATGATACACAGGGTTGGCAAGCAGTCTTCACCCATCCTAATGATCAGTGTGATGTGCATGCTACCTGTGGACCTTTCACAGTATGCAATGACAACACATTTCCATCTTGCAGCTGCATGAAAGGTTTCTCCATATCATCACCTGACAGTTGGGAGCTAGGAGACAGAACAGGTGGGTGTAGGAGGAATACTCCATTAGATTGTGCAAGCAGCAAAAGTGACATCTTCGACGCTATACCAACCATTAGATTGCCCTACAAGGCCCATGCCATAGAATCTGTCACAAGTGCAGGTGCATGCGAGAACATTTGTTTAGGCAGCTGCTCTTGCACAGCATACTCCTTTGGTAATAGTGGTTGCTCCATGTGGTATGGCGAATTGATTAATGTGAAACAACAAATTGGTGACATTACCTCTGCTAATGGAGAAACTCTTCACATTCGCCTCTCTGCTAGAGAGCTTCAAGCTAGGAAAAACAAGAAAGGGTTTATCATAGGGGCTGTCATATGTGCAAGCCTTGCTGCTTTGGGTGTCTTAACTCTTCTCTTGCTACTGATGATCAGGAGGAACACAAAGAAGCTGCACTGTCATGCATTAAACAACATTTATGCTGCTAGTGGAGTTGTTCCATTTAGATACAGTGATTTGCAACGTGCAACTAAAAATTTTTCAGAGCAAATTGGGGCAGGTGGTTTTGGTTCTGTGTTCAAGGGGTTGTTAAATGAGTCAACCACTATAGCAGTGAAAAGGCTTAGCTCCTATTGTCAAGTGGAGAAGCAATTCAGAGCCGAGGTGAGCTCCATTGGAGTCATTCATCACACCAATTTGGTCAAACTAATTGGTTTTTCTTGCAAGGGTGATGAGAAGTTGCTTGTTTATGAATACATGTCGAATGGCTCCCTTGATACTCATTTGTTCAGAAGCAATAACATTGTAACCCTGAATTGGAGTACTAGATATCAGATAGCTCTTGGAGTTGCTCGAGGACTAGCTTACTTGCATGAGAGTTGTCGAGACTGCATCATACATTGTGATATCAAGCCACAAAACATACTTCTTGATGAGTCGTTTGTTCCAAAAATTGCAGACTTTGGAATGGCAAAGCTTCTAGGAAGGGATTTTAGTCGGGTTGTGACTACAGCAAGAGGAACTATTGGATATCTAGCACCTGAATGGATTAGTGGAATGGCTATCACACCAAAAATTGACGTGTATGCCTATGGAATGGTACTCATGGAAATTATATCTGGAAAGATGAACTCGCACAGAGAATCCAATAGTTGTGCTGACCACTTCGTTTATTTCCCTGTTGAAGTTGCACATAAGCTTCTTGAGGGGGGTGTTCTAAGCTTGGTGGATGACAAATTAAATGGTGATGTTAATGTCGAGGAGGTTGAAAGAGCTTGTAAGCTTGCATGTTGGTGCATTCAAGAGAACGAACTTGACCGACCGACAATGGGTAAGGTGGTTCAAATTCTCGAAGGTCTAGTCAAACTTGATTTGCCTCCGATGCCAAGGCTACTCCAATCTATAGTGGAGAACTCATGGAAAACAAGGGCGCAGTGATTTGTAAATTCCAAAAGACGTGCTAGGATAAATTAGAGTTTTTCCATTGCTCTTAGGTGGCTTGTTGGTGAGCTGCTAGTTTTAGCATATAATGTCTTGTGCTATGTTGATAATTTTGAACATGTTGTGCTTTAAGATGTTATATGTTCCATTATAAGCGACAAGAGTTTTTTAAGAACTTTTATTATGTTGTTTGTATGGTTTCCTCTGAAGTTGCCAAACACTAAAGAAGGTGCACTCGTCGTTCGTCTCTTGCTATTCTATTCCTAATCTTATTCTCAGCTCCAAAGGTCAATGAGATGTCTAATATACTTCTGGAGTTGTGGTCCTTCCACATCTTTTTGTGCAAACCTTTATTCTCCCGACAAATACTTTGCATCGACATTTTGAAATATATTCGACCTGCTTTTCTAACCAATAATTGTGCCCAAATTGGTATGGATGAGTTTATCTAATCTCGGCCAGAGCAAGCTGCTAGGCGTAAGCTTTGCAGTGTTGCTGTTCTCCGTTCCTCGATCCGCCGGTGGCACGGCAACAGCTGCGCAGCACGCGACGTGGTTTTAGCGAGGGAAGAGTCCGGCCTATCCCACTTAGGGTTTAGGGTTTATGTTTTTGACGAAAACCAAACGAAAATCGTGAAATTTTGAGGTTTTGATGTGAGACAAAAGTTGATTGAAGTTTTAAATTGTAACGGCTTTAAAAATCACTAAATTTTAAAATCGTTTTTAATTTTTGTGAATTTATAAAAATCATGCGTCGAGTTTTTCGTTTCCTTCTATTTAAAATATCGTTCTTCGTAATTGTTTCTTCGTTTTTTTTCTTTTTATTTTATTTTCTTTTTCAGAAGTACAAATCAATCTATCCGTCCATCCTAAAATGCTCGCGAACGAGTCCGCGTCGTTTTCGGGTCATCGGTCCATTTTTCCTCGTCGTCGACCCATTTCTTTTTTCGACCCAGTCCTTTTTCTTTTATTCTTCCTTTTTTTTTTCTTATGTTTCCTCTCGCCGCCAGCCCAGGCCGGCCTATGCTCCCTCCACCGCCTCTGCCGAGAGACACCGTCGCTGCTTCTTCTAGCCATCGCCACGCGTCGCAACCCCGAAGCTTCTTCAGAGAACCGACCTCAGCTCGAGCTCGCCTGGAAGCTGCATCCACCCTCGCGCCGCCTCTGCCTCCCTCTTTATCTCCCTCTCCAGTGCACCTCGTCGGTCGCCGCCAAAAGCGAAAAGGACCGCCTTCATCTTCTCTTCAACTCCCCTGAAGCCGCCTCCACCCTTGCGCCGCCGTCTGCCGTCGTCGGAGGCAAACAGAACCGGAACCCTAGCTCGGCCGTCGGCATCCATCGCCAAAATTCGTCGCAACCGTTGAACCTCATCCCAAATTGAGGTATCTGTCGTCTTCCTCATGCCAAACCGCCACATTCCCCTTTCCTTCCGCCGCCGTCCCACCGCCGGGAGCTCGCCCGCGCCGCGCCGCTCTGCTCTGGCCGCCGCCTCGACCTACCCCGCGCCCGACCGCCGCCATAGAAAGATCCCCTGGTCGCCCTGAAGCTCCTGCAGTGCCGCGCCCAGCCGCCAGTTCGCCGGAGCCACCGCCACCATGAGCGCCGCCGCCGCCAGCTTCTGCACGTCGCCGCCAGACTCACCGCCGCCTCCCAAGCTGTGGCTGACTTCGGGAATGGAGTCACCACACCTCAGGGACTCCGAAACCGGCGCCTCCCCACTGGGAACCGGCCTCCTCCGCCGCCGGCACCCCTGTGCACCGGCCAGCTCCTGTTCATGGAGGGAGAAGAACAGAAAATTATATTCCTCCATTGAAAAATAATTCAAAAAAGCCTATTTCTCTAATTCAGTTAGTTTATTACTTTTTTGACCTCAGAACAAAAATCCGAGACCTATTATTGACTCTTGAAATATTCCGAATCCATTCGCACCAGTTTCGTCGCGATCCGAGCATTTGTTGACGAAACCCTAATTTTGGCTCTAGGGTTTCCGCTCGACGCGACTTTAGAAAAATCCCAGATTTCTTTCATAATTCCTCTTTTAATTATCCTGTGCACTTTCTAAATTTTTAGCATTTATTTGGAATTATTCGCTTAATTATTTAATTTGTGTATCGATAGATTCCGCCGCAGCAGATTCAATCGAGGAGTCCGAGTCTACAGCTAACGCATACGTCTACGCAGTCGTAGGAGGAGACGATTGGTACGACTACGCCGATCCCGAAGGCAAGTCATACGTCCTTTGAATAATAATTGAACCCAATCTAGAGCTAGGCATATTTTGGGTAGAGTAGTATCTTGAAGTACTTAAATAGAATGCATGAGTTAATTTTCTAAAGTATTTCGAAATAGATAACACCTTTTATTTGATATTGTTATAAATGTAATGCCATGCCTTGAGTTGAGCCTATTATATATCTTTGATAACTCTAGGTTAATCCTGCTTATTATGAACATGTTGAATATTATATGAAATTGTTATTTTATGTGATAGTTTTGGAAATATGTGATTTATTCAAAGTTTTAAGGACATAACCTTCTTGTGCCAATATAAGTGACATAGTTAGCGCCCATCCGCATGATCGAGGTATTCGGACCCAGTGTGTACTGTTCTAGTGAATTGAACTTCTATAGCCATTCAGTGTATTGGCATTTTAGGCTTTAACGTGTGTAATGGCCACTGAGTGAGGTGAGATTATTAAAATATGTGAGTGTGGGTGCTCGGTGCCCTTTGCGGTCTTTGAGGACTGCGTGTTCCTCTTAGTCGTGCAATAGTGGGTGGACGAGTCATCGGGTTGGCGCACACCCTCGCGAAGGCCAAGTTGAGGCCAATAGGCGTCTTGTCCTATAACCTGCTAGGCAGAACAGAGATGAGCTTAGGGCAGTACTACACTTTGTTATCTTCAGCCTGGCTAGCTGTGGGTATCGTGCGGGTAAAGCTGGATAGACACTGCAGAGTCATTTGGTATTCGAATACGCTGTGCTCCCGGTTAATGGAGACATGTCTATGGGTGAATCCAGAGTAATGGCATGAGTAGAATTGTGATAATGGTTTAAATTGAGATCATGTAATATTAAACCCTTTAAAACTAAATTTGTTTATAAATTGGGATGTTTGTGAACTACTGATAAGGTTTAGAGTTAAAACAGTTTCCTCCTTTGTTATATACTGCATTACTATATATTTCCCTGCATGGCTTGCGGAGTACTTGTGTACTCAGTCTTGCATATTTTAGGCTCCAGCTGTTCAGGAAGAAGTTGCAGGTAAAGTCGAGGAAGTCGTTGATCCGCTGGATTGGGACGAAGACGAATGCTTCGAGTTTTAGATCGACTCTACACTCAGGCCATTCCTGTGGTGCAGAGTTGCGTCTTTTGGTTGTACGTGTACGGCCATAGGCCCATTGCGTGCGTGTGTTGAGTTTGGGTTGTACTAGAACCTTGTCGGTTTGTATAATTAATCGAAGTTCTGTTTCTGTATCATTCTATGTGTAACTGAACTTTCTGGGCGGTTATATGTGTTGTGGGGACGTTTGGACCCCCTCTGAACGGTCCCCACACAAATGTTCGAGAATTTGAATTTGAAACAGTTAAATTCGATCGAATAGTGTCCAAATTTTGTTGAAAAATGTCATATCGCTAGGGTCGAGATCTGGCCCTCAATCGAAAAGAAGAACCCTGATCCCATTGTTCCACTCCACTACAGTTTCTTGGATGAGTTTGGAAACATAGTGTCGAATTTTTAACTTTCTAGGCTAATCGAGATAGGCCCATCATCCAGTTTATTTGGTTTTCAATTATTTTGGTCCTGTTTGGGGAGCTCGTAGCAGTTGTAGTTTCTCATATAATCTCTAGCTTACTTAAACAATCTAAATTTTTACTCAAATTTAAAGAATTAGAAGTTACAAAATTTAGAAAATGAACTATGGGCTGCGCCATCTGCAAATTAGTATGGCTTATTCTAAGAGATTTTGCATTTTAGGAGTATTTGCATTTAATAATAACATAATGACAATATAATTGTGAAGCAAATCATTAGAGAAAAAAAAAAGGCAGCAATCGGGTCGAAACTATTACTATAAGATCATAACATATGATCAATTAAAAGGCGTGTCAGTTTGTCGGTGGTGTCACCTAGCGCACCACATGTATAACTGTGCATGTACTACCTGTAACAAAAACTGCTGATTCAGTCTCGTTCTTATCTCTGTCACGTCCTCCCACGTGATTGACCTGCCCATCATGTGGCTACATAAGCTTTTGTTTTCTGACACAAGGAAAAAAAATAGGTAATGTGTCGATGTTTTATATTGACAATAAATATATGGGGCTACTCGGTGGATGAAAACTTAATGGATTGCAAAAGAATACGGAGAGATTTTATACTGGTTTGGGCTCTCGATATGAGGTAATACCATATATCTAGTTGTGGTGTTATTCCTTTGAGGATTTATAGTGGTGATTCTGGTGAACCAACTCAACCTGCCTTCAGGGGACGTCCTGCCTCCTCTTATATATTGAGGGACAGGGTTACAAGATAGGAGTCCCAACCGGATTATGGCCAGGGGATCTTCTCTTAGAGATATAACGCACCCAACTAGAATTGTGTTTTTCTTATCATACAAGGCAAAGTCTGCTAGGGATTACTATATCTCTAATTACAAGGCCAGACCCATCCTCTATCCGAATGGTCCACATGCTTGTCATGAGATACCCGGGGCCATGACACCCACAGGTAAAGTAGCTTGGTCTCATATAAAAAGGATGTGCCACATAAGATGTGATTATATATAGGATACATCATACATGTCTCACAATGGATAGTAGCCTAAAATAGGCCTAATAGAAATTTTATATTTCAGCCCTTCTCTCTTAGTTTCAGCCCATAAAATTTCATCATATCACATATGCAGTGAAACCCTTCAAAACGAAAAAAATATAAATGACTTCATTGCCCACATGTCAATCACCCACCTCTCCATCTCTTCCTTCTTCTCCATTCCCCTTCCGTATCCACATCAAGGCCTCATCTTCATTGCAAGATGTGCAGCCGGCTGCCCCAAATCATGTAACCTGCTACTAGTTGCCGTTTTCAGTGTGGACTTTCTCGTCTTCAACTGCCGTTGCGTTTCCTCTCTATAGGGCGGTGATGAGCTGATTGAGGTGGAGTAGGCCAGCGAACTCCTCACGGTGCAGATCGAAGCGACTTCTCCTCGTCACTGGGGTGCCACGGACGGAGCACATCGGGCGCTGCCAGCCGTCCCCTCCTCCTCGATGCCATGGGGTCGCGAACGGAGCAGATCGGGGTGGCGAGGGCAGGGGATCCCCCTTATCGCTGGAAGCCACAGGAGGAGCAAATGCCAATCACGAGCTCGCCGGATCTGGCGAGGACCTCGCTAGATGTGAAGTCACCATCATGCTTAGGTCGGTACCTGACCTCCAGATGCCACCGTTCCTCCCTCCGTGTCAGGCCCCGCCCTAGCACCACTGTACAGACAATGCCAAGGAGGGTGTGCCATGGGAGAACGATGAACCGTCTCCAGCAAAATCGCGATGCCGAAACCAGTTTCAGGAAATATGATGTTGGTACTACGGTAACATAATGAATCATTGCAATGCTAATAATAAATTTATACCTTTATGTTGCAACCTTGGGTATTCCCTTGGTAGCAAACCTCATCAGAGAAACAACAGCAGTAGAATTTAGCGTAGCTAGAACACCAATCTACGGGTAGCGGCTTGGGTCTAGGGACGAAACCCAAATATTCACCATCTTCAACCTGTACTAAGAGAGGGGGAGAAAAACAATAACAATAGGAGGGTGAGTACTTTCGTACTCAGTAAGCTACTGGAAAATGTGAATATGCAAGCTTCAAAGGGAGGCTTGGTTTATCTTGCAAGTGTTTTCTTTAAAACCTTTTTCCAAACTCTATGTGTGGGGTTTTTACAAATCCATTTGGAAGGAGACTCACCGTCCTGATCCGACCATGAGTTGCTTTGTAACAACTTAAGCGGAAGAGCAAAATTTTAGTTGTATTTATTTTCTCCTATTTTCCTCTACTAGTTTCTTCTCACTGTCTCAAGATCACTATCTGTTGTCTCATCTCCAAACCATTTTGCTCATTACTCCTTATACCTTGGCCCTTCCAAGCCGTCCACATCCTAGTCCTTTGCTTCCTCTTGGGAAGCCTACTCTATAATACTGTCCGGCATCTCGGGTCACACAAGCCCGTTTCAAACCACTTAGGTCATTCGTCAGTCACACAGACCAACTTTGACAATGATTCTCATTCCCACAAACCAATTTCGCATAGCCCAGGTAGAACAAAAATACGCTAAGAGAATCATCTCACATTCGCCCTTAACTGTGGGAATGACTGTTCGAATAGTTTAGCTAAACTCTGCAGAGGTTGCACTTTTTACCCACACGACACAAAGCTTATTCCGATGCTTGTCGGCACCGGAAGTTCATGACAAGTCCTTTCCAAAGCTAACTCATGTATATCCCATGCCATATAGTTGGTCGAGTCCACAACAAGCATCATGCAAGAACAACCATTGTCTACTTAGGATACACCGAGGATACTCTTACACCTATCAATACCGTAATCGTCACATATTAAGGCAAGTGTCACGAACGGTTATCA
This sequence comes from Oryza meyeriana var. granulata, assembly GCA_003991445.1. Taxonomy (NCBI): domain Eukaryota; kingdom Viridiplantae; phylum Streptophyta; class Magnoliopsida; order Poales; family Poaceae; genus Oryza; species Oryza meyeriana. The sequence goes on along the minus strand of RYFJ01003529.1, from coordinate 31,966 downwards.
CCAGAACATCAGAACAAACAACTTCGTCTCGTTATCCCCGGCGTTCCACAACCATTGTCATACAAGATAAACGTGAATTAACAATTTACTTTTCTAAGGGTATCCCACAATACCCATGTGGTCGCACTGTAAGATGCTTGGATAGAATTCACCAAGAAATTGGTCCTTATATGTGACTACGGAACCAAGCCACATAGGCAATAATACCACATCATGCGCTTTCACAAACCACATTTTTCTTTCAAACCCACGTTTTCCAAAACAGTTCTCACAAGGAACAAAATGATCGATGAGTGCCTTGCCTTGATCTTGGTTGTCAAAACCTCGAAATTCTCGTGTCGGGTAAATTTCTAGAATGTCTGCTACGCGATCAACACAAGAAAACAACACAAATTTGGTTGAGGAGTTATGAATTTTTGAAGCTTACTCGAATTTCTGTATATAGAATAAGGATTTATAGAAAATAGAGAAGAATATTCCAAGGAAATATTCCCCTCGGGTTGACAAGTACACTTATCAGTGAGGCAATGCCTCGGGTCCATAGTGGACTCGACCCACCGAGGCATGGGAGGAGAGAGGGCGATGGGCTGGTGTAGTTGGGCCGGCAAGGAGGCTATGAGGCCCACGAGCGGCCCTCACGTGGGCTTGGGGAGAAAGGGGCTGGAGCGGAAGGCAGCGGCCTAGAGGAAAGGCGGGCGGCATGGCCCGTGGACCATCGTGTGGTCAAGGTGGGACCCACCTGTCAATGAGAGTGGTACATCAAGGAAGTGGGGCTGGCTGGCCCACCTATCAGAGATAGCGGCCGGCTCCTCTTTCTGCTCTTTCCTTTCTTCTGCTTGCTCCTTTGTTTCCCTCCTTCTCGCGCGGGCCGGCGAGGAGGTAGAGGGGCGCAGGTGCGTGGGCGCTGGTGGCGTACAAGGGTGGTGGTGGTGCTCTGGCTAGCGGCGGCACTGGCAGTCCTCCAGGGAAGTTGAGGGCGGCGGTGGGAGATTAGGCATGGCTAGGGGGCTTCTTGTCCTCAGAACGGCTCGGGGCGAGCTAGCCCGGGTGGCTGGGGGAGAGAGGGATGGCAACGGGGAAGGACGACGAACGTCGGCCGGAGGCGAGATGTTGGTGCAAGCGCAGGGCGGTGGCCGGCTGTAGGTGGTGGCTGCCGTGGGGGAAACGCGGCAGCGAACCTTCGGTGAGCAGCAGAGACTGGCGGTGACGCAGGAGAGCTCGGGTTGCGGCCGGATGGACGAGCTTGGCGGTGGCCTCCTTCGGATCGGCTAGGCAGGAGTGCTCTGATAGGGAGTAGGTTCGACGGACGGTGGCGGGACGAGGGAGACGAAGGGGAGTGGCGGCTTTATAGCCGTGGGTAGGGTCGAGGATGGTGTTAGCTTTGTAATCCTGAGTTCCCGCTCGTGTTTTATTTTTTCTGTTAGTTAAGCCTTGGACTGTAGTTGGTTCGTGGGCGACGTCACGGACGTGGGCGTGACGTGCGTGTATGCGTCTGTACGTTTGGTTCGTGGGCGACGTCACGGACATGGGCGAGACGTGCAGACCCTGTACATTTGTAAATTTGCTATAAGAGGAGAAGGAAAGAAACAGAAAAGCTGTGCGGTTTTGGCAGCACCAAACTCTCGTGTTCTTGTGTGCGTTTGTTTTCGGGTGAAGTCGCAGGCTCACCGCGGGCGCTAAGGCGAGATCCCGGGTACGGGAGCCGATCCGGGCGCGAGGTCGGGTTCCCGGCCACGAGGTACCCGGGCACGGTCGCAGGTCCTCGGGCGAGGTACCCGGGCACGGACGCGGTCCCGGGCGCCAACATTTGGTATCAGAGCGCATCGAGTCAGGACCTGATGTCGGTGCGATCAGAGTCGTGCATCGGCAGGTCGCACACCCCACGGCATCGCCGTCGCCCCTCGCTCTTGCCTATCCCACGCCGCGGTCGTCGTGACGGCGGAGTGATCATCCAGCGGACCGTCAGGGAGACCGGCGCCGGCGCCTCAGTGCAGTACCCTATGCTGACTCGCTCCAACTATCAGGAGTGGTCTATGTTGATGCAGGTCAACATGGAGGCGCAGGGCATCTGGTACGCGATCGAGCCGGAGGAGGACGACGTCGTCGAGTACCGCGACGACCGCCTAGCGATGGCGGCCATTCTGCGCTCCGTCCCGCCGGAGATGCTGTCCTCGCTTCGTGGCAAGCGCACGGCGCAAGCTGCGTGGGAGGCGGTGAAGACCATCCGCGTCGGTGTGCAGCGCGTACGCGAGGCGAACGCCCAGCAGCTCCGACGCGAGTTTGCCGCGCTGGCGTGGAAGGAAGGCGAGACGGCGGAAGATTTCTCCATGCGCATCACCGGGCTCGCCAACAACCTCCGAATCCTTGGCGACGACATCGCCGACGTTGAGGTGGTTCGCAAAATGCTGCAGGTCGTCCCCGAGCATCTCGAACAGGTGGCCATCTCCATCGAGACACTGCTAGACATCAGCTCCATCCCCATCGAGGAGGTGACCGGGAGACTGCGTGCCGTCGAGCAGCGCCGCAAGACGGCGCCCACCGTCGACAAACAGGGCAGGCTGCTTCTGTGCGAGGAGGAGTGGCTCGCCAGGCTCAAGCTCCGCGAGTCCGAGGAGAAGGGCGGCGGGAGCAGCTTGGGCGGCGCCGCCGGCAAGAATCGCGGCGGCCGTTCACGTGGTCGTGGGCGCGGAAGGGGCGCGAGCTCTGACCGGCAGCGCGACGGCAAGGCCCAGTCCGGCGGTGGACAGGGCTATGACCGAGATCAGTGCAAGCGCTGCGGCAAACACGGCCATTGGGCGAAAGACTGCCGCAGCAAGCCAAAGGGCGAGGCCCACCTTGCGCAGGCTGAAGAGGACTCGGAACCCACGCTGCTGATGGCTCGAGCCACTGTCTTCACCAACGCGCCGCCACCACCACTCGCCGCTGCGACCCCACATCCGCCAGAGCGCCGTCTCCTGCGCATCGTCGAGGAGAAAGTCCTCGCGCAGTTCGATGACGAGGCGGAGCACGACGACAGCGACTGGTACCTTGACAGTGGGGCCACCAATCACATGTCAGGCTGTAGGAGCGCCTTCATCGACATCGACACGGTGATCCGCGGCACCGTCAAGTTCGGCGACGGCTCGGAGGTCGCGATCGAAGGGTCGGGCACCGTGCTGTTCGAGGGGAAGACCGGCGAACACCTCCCGCTCACGGGGGTGTACTTCATCCCGAGGCTGACCACCAACATTATCAGCCTCGGCCAGCTCGACGAGGGCGGCTGCGACGTCCACACCAAGCACGGCGTCCTTCGGATCCGTGACAAAAAGGACCGGCTGATCGCACGAGTCCGGCGCTCGGCTAACTGGCTGTACCTGCTGCGAGTGAAGATCGGGCGGCCACTCTGCCTGGCCGCGCGCGCCGGCGACAGCGCGTGGCTGTGGCACGAGCGCTACGGCCACCTCCACTTCGACGCCCTGCGCAAGCTCGAGCAGCGGGGCATGGTGCACGGGCTGCCCCATGTCGAGCACGTCCACCAGCTCTGCGCCGACTGCGTCACCACCAAGCTGAAGAGGAGACCGTTCCCGTCGCAGTCGAAGCGGCGAGCGGAGGGACTGCTGGACCTGGTCCATGGCGACCTGTGCGGCCCCATTACGCCGGCGACACCCGGCGGTAAGCAATACTTCCTTCTGCTGGTTGATGACCGGAGCAGGTACATGTGGGTGGCTCTGCTCGCCGCCAAGAGCGACACCCTCGCTGCCGTGAAGAAGTTCCAGGCGAAGGTGGAGGTGGAGACAGGCCGGCGTCTGCGTGTTCTGCGCACTGACAATGGGGGTGAATTCATCTCTGTTGAATTCGAGGAGTACTGCGCCGAGCACGGCGTCGAGCGGCAGCACACAGCGCCGTACACGCCGCAGCAGAATGGCATGGTTGAGCGGCGGAACCAGACGGTCGTGACCATGGCGCGCAGTCTGCTGAAGAGCCGGAACATGCCGGCATTCTTCTGGGGCGAGGCGGTCGCCACTGCCGTCTTCCTGCTGAATCGGGCGCCCACCAAGGCCGTCGACGGCATGACGCCGTATGAGGCCTGGCACGGTCGCAGGCCGGATGTGCACTTCCTGCGCACGTTCGGGTGTGTGGCGTACGTCAAAACGACGAAGCCGCACCTAAAGAAGCTCGACGACCGCGGCGCTCTTCATCGGCTACGAACCAGGCGCCAAGGCATGGCGTTTCTACGACCCGACGACGCGTCGCGCCGTCGTGTCCAGGGACGCGGTCTTCGACGAGCCGGCGTCCTGGAGCTGGAGGGATGAGGACGAGGACATGGAGGCTGGCACTGACTTCGTCGTGGAGTACCTTGCGATGGAGCTGGGCGCCACGCGCTTCGACGCCGACACCGTGAAGGGCTCAGTAGAGCTTCCGGCGACCCCAACTTCGGGCGCCAAGGTCCGGGCGCAGGCGCTGACCCGGGAACGGTTGAGTTCCCGGGCACGGGCGCTGACCCGGGCGCGAGGGCGAGTTCCCGGGGCGAGAGCCCGGGCACGGAGGGCGAGTTCCCGGGAAAGGGCCCGGGCACGGGGCGCGGGCGGGGGGCAGGCGCGGGCGAGCGCGGCACGGTCCCGGGGGCGCTCCCGCGGAAGGCACACCTGCGACGTCGCCCGATGCCTCGACGCCCGCTCCCGCGACTCCAGCACCACCGGCGTCTCCACTGCCCCAGCCTGAGTTCGTCTCGCCGCCTCCAGACATGGAGGAGTACTGGGACGCCGACAACGATGACGTCGAGCCGCGGTACCGCACCGTCGACAACATCCTCGGGGCAGCGACGCCGCCGGGCCTCGCCGCGCGCCAGGTAGCTGCTGAGCTCCATCTGCAGATCGAGGAGGAGCCAGCCACCTTCGCCGAGGCCGAGAGACATAAGTCCTGGCGTCGTGCCATGATGGAGGAGATGGACTCCATCGAGAGCAACCAGACCTGGCGTCTGGTGCCCCTTCCGCCCGGTCACCGGCCAATCGGGCTGAAGTGGGTCTACAAGGTGAAGAAAAACGCCGCCGGCGAGGTGATCAAGCACAAGGCGCGGCTGGTGGCAAAGGGCTACGTCCAGCAGCCTGGCGTGGACTTCGACGAGGTCTTCGCCCCCGTGGCACGCATCGAATCGGTGCGGCTACTGCTGGCACTGGCTGCCCAGGAGGGGTGGTCGGTGCACCACATGGACGTCAAGTCCGCGTTCCTGAACGGGGAGCTCATCGAGGAGGTGTACGTTCGCCAACCTCCCGGCTTCACCGTCGTCGGCCACGAAGACAAGGTGCTGCGCCTGGACAAGGCACACTACGGTCTCCGTCAGGCCCCGCAAGCGTGGAACACCAAGCTCGACGAGACGCTGGTGGCGCTCGGCTTCAGCCACAGCGCGTTGGAGCACGCCGTCTACGCCCGCGGCAAGGGCGCCTCTCGGCTGCTGGTGGGGGTCTACGTCGACGACCTCGTCATCACCGGGAACGATGCCACCGAGATCGCCAAGTTCAAGCAGCAGATGAGCTCCAGGTTCAAAATGAGTGACCTTGGTTTGCTCTATTTTTACCTGGGCATTGAGGTGCAGCAGGGGAGCGACGGCATCAGGCTGTCCCAGGTGGCGTACGCGCGCAAGATTCTGGAGCGTGCGGGCATGGCGAGCTGCAATCCGAGCCACACTCCCATGGAGCCCCGCCTGAAGCTATTGAAGGCGAGTACAGCGGCGCCGGTGGACGCCACTGAGTATCGGGGCCTCGTCGGCTGCCTCCGGTACTTGGTGCATACCAGGCCGGACATTGCCTTCGCCGTCGGCTATGTCAGCCGTTTCATGGAGAGTCCCACCTCCGAGCACCTCAACGCGGTGAAGCGGATTCTACGCTACATCACCGGTACGATCGACTATGGCTGCCATTACAGGCGCACCGAGGCAGAGCTGAAGCTGCTCGGATTCAGTGATGCCGACATGGGCGGCGACATTGATACAAGGAAGAGCACCACCGGCGTGCTGTTCTTCCTCGGCTCATGCCCGGTGACCTGGCAGTCCCAGAAGCAGAAGGTCGTCGCTCTCTCCTCCTGCGAAGCTGAATACATTGCGGGGACGACGGCGGCCTGTCAAGGCATTTGGCTGGCGCAGCTCTTGGCTGAATTGAAGAGCGAGCAGCGCGCCGCCTTCCTACTGAAGATGGACAGCCAATCGGCGATAGCTCTCAGTAAGAATCCTGTCTTTCATGATCGAAGCAAACATATAGATGTCAGATATCATTTCATTCGTGAATGCATTGGCGACGAGAGGATGGACATTGAGCACGTCCGCACTGAGGAGCAGCTAGCTGACATACTGACGAAGCCGCTAGCGCGTGATCGTTTCTGCGAACTCCGAGCACAGTTGGGCGTTGTCAAGATCAGCAAGGAACTTCAGGCTTAGGGGGTGAAAGATGGTGTGGGGGGAAGAGTTAACTTTGCGCGGGGCCATTGGTCTGGCGGTTGCAAGGGGGCAGCGGCGGGCTTCGGACCAGTGGGTTGGCAGGGACTGCGGAGGGCGATGAAGCGGCAAGGCGGAGGGGTAGATGATGAGTGCGGGTTTGTGGGACAACGTGCTGGCATCACCAGCAACAGATAGACGAGGCGACGAGATGGGAGTGGCAGGATTCGCGGCGGTGCAGCCGGTCGTCAGGACGCAGAAGTTGACGGAGTAGTGAGGCGTTCATCCTGGCCGGCATAAAGGCGGCAACGCGGTGGTGGTAGGGTGACGGCACGACACGACTCACGGGTGGCTGACGCTGGGTGCAGCGGGGCGAGTAAGTCGCTGTTGCGTGGTCCATATGGCTGGCGGGGGTCACGAACGACCAACGTGTTTGTCGAGTAGAGGACGGGCTCAGCTCAGCATTTCACCGAGCATGTGGTGCGCGCGAGAGCTTGGCTACGGGGAGGGAGATGAGAGCGTTGGCGGAGACGGAGCAAGTGACCGCTAGATTAGTTTTGCGTGGGGCCTAGGTGGTAGCGAAGAGGGAAATGGAGCGGTCGTCCGCGCGGGATGGGAGCGGTGGACAGGGGTGCGGCTTGGGGAATTTTTATTGTTAATAATTTTTTTTTTAATTTATAAAACTATTTTTATTTTTTTTAAAATACCCTCTTGCCGCCGTGGTCAGGGCGTATTTAAAAAACCCGCCGTGGTCCAGGGCGGCAAATGGCCTGGCCATCAGTGGACCGTGACGGCGTGGGCCGCCGTTAGCCGGGGGAGGCCACATGGGCTTGCCGCCATGGCCCAGGGCGGCGAATGGCCCCAGGGGGCTGAACGCAAAAATACATTCGCGCGTCCCCAGGTGGCAAATGCATTTTTGCGTTCGGCCCCCTGTAGCCATTTGCAAATTACCAAATTTGAAATTTTTCTTACTAATTTTCCTGCCTTATTTTCTTGCTAATTTTTAACCCCAAAAATTTTGAAAATTTATTTCTCAAAATTAGAAATAAGGCAGGAAAATTCTTGATCGGAATTTAAGAATCTAATTTTGAGAAATAAATTTTCAAATTTTTGGGGTTAAAAATTAGCAAGAAAATAAGGCAGGAAAATTAGCAAGAAAATTTTCAAATTTGGTAATTTGCAAATGGCTGCAGGGGGCCGAACGCAAAAATGCATTCGCCGCCTTGGGGGACGGCGGCGAATGCATTTTTGCGTTCGGCCTCCTGCAGCCATACGCCGCCGTGGCCCAGGGCGGCAATGCCATGTGGCCCCCGGCCCGCTGACGCCGTGGGCCACCGTCACGGCCTGGTGACGCCGCCGTGGGCCTCAACCATTTGCCGCCCTGGGCCACGGTAGTTTTTAAATGCCACCCTAGCCCATGGCGGCAAGAGTGTATTTCTGCAAAAAAAAAATTCAAATTTAGTTTTGTAAATTAAAAAAAATTAAATTATTAACAGTAAAAATTCACGGCTTGGGTGGTAGCGGGCCGTGGGCTAGCGCTTGCGCGTGGCGGCCTTGTGGCGCTGGGCCGAGGAAGAGAAAGATGGGCGTGGGCGCGGCTCTGCTGGGCTGGTGGCCTGTGGAGGGAAGGAGGGAGGGAGGCCGCGGCAGCAACCGGGCCGACGAGGCCTTGGCCTAGTGGAAGCCTTGGAAGGGAAGGGGAAAGGGGAGAGATGGAGGTTGGGCCGGCAGTTGATTGGCCGTTAGTTTACGGCCCGATAGGAAGGAGGGGAGAAGGGAGGTCTTGGCTGGGCTAGGCTGAAGGATGGAGAAGGGAAGGAGAGAGGGCGGCCCGAATGCATAGTAACCTTTATTTAATTGTAACACCCCCACCCTGGCCCGAATGCAAATTTAGAGTGAGGGAAGAGAGTAGAAAATTTTCGCAAATAGTCTTTATAATTGAAGATATTGTCCTTAGGGGCATCCTATGAGACAAGGGGTTTCGTCCCTTAACCAAACCTCTGCTCTCATATCACCTCTATAACACCTCCGCCCTAGCACCACCTACAGTGACACCAGAGTGGGAGCGCCACAGGAGATTGACGTGAACCAACTCCCAAGGAACCGCGTTGCCGGTACCAGTCCCAGGAAATCTTGCTGGTACTTGCGGTCAACCGAGATGTACCATAGTAACTAAATAAAATATTTATATATTATACCTTTATAAGTTGTGACTTCGGGTAAGCCCTAAGCAGCAACCTTCAAACAGAACAGCAGCAGCGGAACGACAGCGTAACGAGAACCCAATCCACAAGCAAAGGCTTGGGATTAGGAAAGAAACCCAAATCTTCACTTCAACATCACTCTTTTCTGAAGGAGAGAAAAGATAATGGATTGAGTACATACGTACTCAACAAGTCACGGGAAAAGTGTGCTATGCAAGCTACCAAGGAAGGCTGGTGTTTATTTCACAAAACATTTTATTTTGAAATCATTTTCCAAAACGCTAAGTGCGGGTTGATCTAGGTGTAAACGGAAAGAGGCTCTCGCCTCGATCCCGTCTGTGAATTGCTTTGCAAAAACTCAGGTGGACGAGCAAATTTTTAATTGATTAAAGTTTCCAGTCTATCGCCTGTCGGACCACGACAGCGGTTCTGAGTATACTATCTATTAGTTTATTTTCACTTTTGTCCTTTCTAGGACATCAACTCCTTTTTCCTCTATTATTTTCCATTCACTTTTGTCCTATTCAGGACATCATTCATCTCATTATCTCAACTTCGGCTCCTAGAGCCATCCATAATCTCCATCTCAACACATACTGCTTCCACTCGGGAAGCCTAACTATGATGCCATCTGACATCTCGATCCACACAGGACCGTTTCAGACCACGTATTGGTCATCCATCAGCCGACCTAGCCGATTTTGGTAACATTTCCCAAATCCACAAACCTCTTTTGCAAACATTTGCAAACAAAACTACGCTAGAGGAATCACTTCATATCACCCATGACCGTGGGCATGGCTGTTCGAACAGTTCAGATCTCTGCGGAGGAATACGCTTTCCCCATATGACGCGAGGTTACTCCCTTACTGGCCAAGCTGGAGAGGTTCGCAACAAGGCCTTTCTGAAGTGTCTCCAGGATTGCCTAAAGCCAACTGGATGAGTCCCAGACCAAGTACCGAGCGAGTCCCAGACTCCTCATACTCAGGATCCCACGGGTGCATCTCATATTGCCACCCCGGCAACTCCACGTCCAAAGGCAACCAAGCCAACCCTAGGTCTACTAATTACTTGGCCAGGGGTGTCCCAATCCACCCATGTGGTCGCACTGTGCTATGATCAGTGCAATTCCTCAAGGAATCGGTCCTTATATGTGAATACAAAGTATCCCTGCCAAGGCGATCACTTTGCACCGTGAGTTTTTGCAAATGTTCTTTATTTCGCAAACATACTGACACTGTGTGTCGGATTAAAAGATTTTATAAACCCAGGTTTTTCCCATTTCGCCCAGACATGTGATTTGAGTGAAACCGTCGATACCCATGCTCATAGAGCACGGATACCGAGGTAACACTGACGTGGAGCGACAAGGAATAGAGTTCTTCAAGCTTACAGGTTATGGCAACTACTATGTAGGTCCGTTAGTTCATCGCACGAACCGAGGCCGAATCAGTTTAACGTGTGCACTAAAATACAGTTTGGCAAACAAAAATATTTTATAATCTGGGAGTAATATGTTCAAGGAGTGACTTGCCTCAGACTTCATCTTTAAAATCCTCGAGAATCCGCGTTCGAAATAATTTCCGTTGTCATCGACTACGCGTAATGAGAGAAAAACACACAAAACCCTAGAAATAAAGCATTATTATTAATAACTAGTAGTGCCATGAGGTAGATCTTAATTTTAGAAAAAATTTGAGACTTGAATGGGGTCGATCGGAGTTACGGTCGAAAAGATATGGATTTTTGAAGTTTAAATTGATTTTCTGAGAATAAAAAAGGATTTATTTGAATTGGAAAAAGGAATATTCCGAGGGAACATTCCTACTGATAGGTGGGGCCCTATGTCAGGGGCTTGGAGCGAGGTTGAGGGGGGTGGCCCACTTGACAGAGAGAGAAAGAGAGAAAAGGGGCCACAGTCAGAGGGGCTCACATGTAGTGAGGATGAGAGAGGGATGACAAAAGGGGGCCTACATGTCATTGGATTCGGGTGAGTGTTTAAGGGTAGGGCCACATGTCATCAGGACAGAAGGTTTAAAGGTGTGGGGCCACCTGCAAGTGACTCATGTAGAGGGGCTCACAGGACAGAGACGGATGAGAGGGTGGGGTCCATTTGACAGAGAAAGAAAAGGAGAGAGCGAGAGGGAGAGAGAGCGGCTGAGGAGATCGATGGCCGACGGCGGCCCCGAGAGGCACCGTCGAGCTGCGGTGAGCTGGCGGTGGCGGCGGCTTATGGAAATGAGGGGAGGAGAGGGCGGCAAACATGATGAGCGGCTCGGATGGACCATACGACGCGCGATTGTCACACCCCGATCGAGCACCGCCATACAACGGCACCAAATAGGACGTACCGCAGAAAAACAGCACGAACTGCTTCTCCGCAGAACCGCGATACCAATACCAGTCCTAGGACACAACGCTGGTATCCACGCAAATTAGATATGCGTCATCGCAAACCTTAATTAAATATATACACATATACCTTGACTTATGTTGCAGCTTCGGAGCAAGCTGGAGACATCAACGAACAACACAGAGGCAACGGCAACAACGGAATAGCGGACTAAGTCCCAACACACAGGCAGCGGTTGAGAACTAGGACGAAACCCTAGTTTTCACTTCACTGCAACTCTAGCTTTAGCTCCCGACGGAGAACTATATATATAGAGAGCAAGGGTGAGTACTTATGTACTCAGCAAGCTAGAGTAATTTTGGTGGTTGTTGCAGGCTTCAAAGAGAGGCTGGATAGTTTGTAAATTCGTTTTGTTTGAATTCTTTTAGAATTTGCTAAGTGTATGCTTCTCAACAATCAAGGCGAGGTGGAGTCTCGCCCGATCGGAGTGAAAATGTATCAATCTTTATTCCTCCGATTTTCACAATCTTAGAGTTAACATCAATCGGCTTCCTGAGCCAAAAACCTTTTCTCTAGACTTCCTGAGTCCTGCTGTCCTTGACAGCCAAGCCGACATCATCGGACAACCCATGTCCTTGGCGGCACATCCTTCTCACCGTTCCCAAAACCAATACGCACATTCGCAAACAGGGTAAAACAAAACGACGCTAAGGAATCACATCACATCTGCCCATGACCGTGGGCACGGCTGTTCAAATAGTTTAAACCTCTGTAGAGGGGGTACACTTTACCCACACGACGCGACTTACTCTAGTCACCAGCTCACACTGATTGGGTACGATTTGGTGACGTAGAGGTTTTCATGACAAGACATTTCCCGAGCCCTCCCAGGTTACCCCATGCCAACTGGAGGGGTCCAAGATCAATCACAGGGTAGGTCCTCGACCATGCTATACCAGGAACCTAGGAGGCATCCCCGACGCCCTCTCGCACGATCCACAGTCCAATGGCATGCAAGACGTCCCTAGGCGGCTAGTTACTTAGCTAGGGGCTTCCCATTTCACCCATGTGGTTGTACTGTCATATGTTCGGATGAAATTTTGAAGAATCGGTCCTTAAGGTGACCACACAGACATCACACACACCAGACTGGCCTTGTGTCACAAATTTCTATTTTTGAAACTTATTTTGCTTTCACAAGGCACCGACCCAGGTGTTGGGTTTTCCAACATTTCGTAAAACCAAGTTTTACGCAAGTAGTTTCTCAATTTTAAGTTTGAAGGGCGACCATCGGTACACGCACAAGAGTGCACGCATACCGAGACGCAACAGTAGTGGTTACAAGGGAACAGGATATTACAATCATCAAGGAAGTATTTAAATGCAGCCAGGTTGGGTAGGTCCACTGGTCTGACTCGCAAACAGGACCGCACAGATCAGTGCACGCCTATCGATGTAGATTTCACAAATAAAATAATTTAATTTCAATTATGGCCTCGATTGATCAAAGGTGACTTGCCTTGCTCTAAGTCTTCACTCGTCTTCGAGAAGTTTCAGCGAAATCCGCTCTGAAACGAATTTTCGACGTCCGATTACTATGCGCAAACAATTAAAATCTACACAAGACCAAAAAAGGACTCTATTTAGTACTACTAATAGTGCCATTAGATAGATCTCAATTTTTAGAAAATTACTGGAGTTGGAACGGAGTCAATCGGATCAACAGATTAAAAGATATGATTTTCTGAAGATTAAATGATTTTCTGGAGTAAGGGAAATGATTTATTGGATCTGAGAGACAATTGTGCCACTGACAAGGTGGGGTCCCTGATAGACCTAGCCTGCAGGTCAGAGGGAACAGAGAGGAGGCTGAGATCAGTGGTCACTGATAAATGGGGCCTACTGACATAAGAGGCCCACATGTCAATGGGAGATGGAGAGGGATAGGTGGTGGGGAATGGAGAGTAGGGCCCTGGTATCGGCGGTACAGTGCTCACGGCCACGGCTCGCAATGGACCAAGGCACAAGGGCCCACACAGCAACGACATGGATGCACGTGAACCAGGTTCGGGGGGCAGCGAGAGAGGGTTCTCGGTAGAGAGGAAACAGTGGGCGGGGGACCCAGATGTCAGCGAGGGGGTGTGAGGCGCACGGCACGGCTGGCATGGACCGAGATGGACGGGCCCATACGTCAGCGTCGATGGCCATGGTGACCATGTGCATGGGTTCGGGGAACAACACCTGGCTCTATCCGAGCGGGGCCACATGACAGTGAGGGCGGCGAGGGGAGCTTGACTCTGCCCGACGGGATTGAACGGCTGACGGCGATGAGATCAATTCGGCGAGCGGTGGTGTTCCGCGGCAAGGGGGCTACACCGGCGGGGAGAGGGGATGCTGAGGAGTATTTTTACTTGTTCGGATTATTGTAGTACCGCACGACGGCGGCCGGCGACGGAGAACCGAAGGTGAGCAGAGAGAGAGGAGCAAGAAGGAAAGGCATCCATGGCAGTTCCGAGGGGAAGAACGGGGAGGTAGCATGCTTAGGCTAGCGCACGTATGTCCGAGACACATGGTGCAGGCTCAAGGTATAGGGGAGAAGCTCACGATGGAGTTTGGGCTCGGGGCAGTGACTTGGACCGAAAGGTGGAAAGGGGAGGAGCCAAGCGATGGTGACGACACGAGCGGCGCGGGTTGCAGGGTTCCGAGCTATAGAGGGGGCAACATCCACAGTGCTCCGCCCAACTCGGTGATGGAGCTCGAGGTGGCCAAGCAGCAACGGGGCCGCTGAGAAGGAGAACAGAGAAGAGGAAAAAGAGGAAACCTCGGGGGTATTTATAGGAGTGTAGGGCGGGACTAGGTCGGTTAGGCTCGGGCTCCAATCATGGAGTCCAATAATGGAGGGGAGAGAGGCGGGAGAGGCTGGGGCGGCGCAGGGCTCCTTGCGGGTGGCGGAAAAATTGGCAGACGGCGGCGATTGATCACGTGCGTAGAGGCGGTGCATCGCACGGCCAAGTGTGGATTCCACGAGCAGGAAGACAGCACGGGCACGGACATGGTAGGGTGGCAATGATGGGAGTGGCATGGCGGCTTTTTGACCGGCTGGCTTCGGGCGGGAAAGGAGGCGAGGGAGGAGAGAGGCAGAAAAACAGGGTGGCACAGTCTGCCCAAGCCGTGGCAGGGCCGGTGTGATGCCAGAGGCTGACGGGAGGATGGGGCCTCAGCTCGGCTTTTGACCGAGCGGTTTATAGGCGTGTATGAGAGGAGCGGGGTCGAAACAGGAAGACGACGAGCACGCCAGCGGGCGGGCACGCGCGCGCGTGGTTTAGATGCCTAGCTGACAGGCGGACCTAGGAGGTCGGGTGTGTGCGACGGGACGTCTGCACGGTGGGTGAAAGAAATCAGACGGTGGGCGCGGAGCTCGGGACATGCGGCGCGCATCCGGAGGGGACGCGGGGTTCATGCGATAGGCGAGCGAGCAAGGAGGATCGATGGCAGTGCGGTGTACGGGGAGCACGTGGCAGCGATCCAGCAGCGCTTGGTATCCCGTGTGGGAGGGGCGAGCAGGGAGATCGGACGGCGCGGTGCGGAGAGCTGGGACACGTGGCAGCATCCCAGGCGTGCGGTGGGGGGTATTGCTAGCCCGTAGGCCGCGCAAGGGAGGGGAAAGAGAGGTTGAGGCCCAAGGAATACAATACTCCTTCTCATTTCTCAAGGATTTACTTGCATGGGTTTTTTGGGATATTTAAAAAGGGGTTTGAATTCAAATTTTATATTTGAACTCAAATAATTTCAGGGAGTCTAGGGAAGGAATTTCAAGGGATAATTTTGACATTTGGAGGGGTTTTGTATTGGAACTTTCTGAGGATTTTTGTAGGGAAAAATCCAAGGAGAGGATTTCAAGGAGAGAGAGGGTTCAAATTCAAATTAAAAATCTTTAATTTGAATTTGTGGGTGCTCAAGGGGATTTGGGGAGTTTTCAAGGGGGGTCACTGATGGAGAGCTGACACACATATATAGGTGGTTATATATGGGTATGCGTGTGTGTGTGTGTGTATATATGTTGATGGAGATGGTGGTTGAGGGATGTGATTCCCCATTTAGACTTAGGGTTATGTTAGGGATCAAGGGGGAGAGAAACCGAGGGGATTTTAGGGAGGGGATCAAAGGGGATATTTTTAGGGTTCTGATTCGGATATTCAAAACGGATATTGAAGCAGGAGTTTTTGAAGGAGAAGATTGGGGAACTCGCCGTTAGGGTTTCCAAGAAGTTTGAATACGGCGATTCGAACTTAGAGATGAGTTTGGAATGGAGGTTTTTGAGAGGTCGGATTTCGAGATCGAGGACAAGGAGACAAACTGAGGTCCAGGCACGACTTACGACACAGCGCACAAAGATTGAAATTTTCACAGATAGATTTTAGCGAAATAGAGTTTAACGTCTCGTTGAAAGCGGGGCGTTACAACGATGGCGGCTGGCGGTGGCATCCAAGGCCTCGACATCTTCTTATGCATAGGTCTTTTAGCGGCATACTCCCATATGCATTAAACGATTGAGATGTCATTGTTTTTAAGGTAACATTGATCTATTTATAAATTGGCAATATAATATCTACTTCTTCATTAGCTTTTTCCTCGCTAGTTATGGAGATAGTAGTTTTTCATAATAATACAAGTGGTATCAGAGCCTTGTTTTTGTTTCTCTTTTGATCTTAATCGATCTTGCGTTGCTATGGTGGATAGATTTTTAATTAAGCCACATGTTTTTGAAGGAGTTGATTTTCCTTATTGGTACAAAAAGATGCAATCTTATATTATGTCCCAAGGCTTTGACATTTGGCATAAAGTTTCAAAACCCTATATTATTCCTGAAGAGATTACTACGACTAATAAAATTGATTTTGAAAATAATTGTAAAGCTCACAATTATATTTTAAATGGAGTTTCTCGTTCTGATTTTGATCGAATCTCTCATTTTGAAACTGTGCATGAGATGTGGAAGGTCTTATGTGACTTTCACCAAGGATCTACTAACATCAAGGAGCTGTGTAAATATGTTTTT
Source organism: Oryza meyeriana var. granulata (assembly GCA_003991445.1). Taxonomy (NCBI): domain Eukaryota; kingdom Viridiplantae; phylum Streptophyta; class Magnoliopsida; order Poales; family Poaceae; genus Oryza; species Oryza meyeriana. The sequence continues at coordinate 15,944 of RYFJ01003529.1, read as the reverse complement.
AAAAATGAGTATATGAAATTTGAGATGAAATCTGAAAAAGCTCTTGATGATTATTATGCTCGCTTTAACAAAATTTTGAGTGATCTTCGTTCTGTTGATGATGCTTATGATGCTAATTATACTCAGTCTGAAGTTTCTCGATATCTTTTGAATGGTCTTGACATGTCTATTTGGGAGATGAAAGTTACATCTATTCAGGAATCTGTAAACATGAATACTTTAACCTTGGAATCTTCGTATACCAAATTAAAGACACATGAGATGAATATTCTTTCACGAAAAATTGATTCAAAATCTTCTGCTTTAGTGTCTTCTTCTAGTTATTCAGTCAATGCTTCTTCATCACTTTTTTAACTGCTTTTAATGCCATGTCCGATGACCAACTCGAACAAATCTCGGAGGAGGACTTGGTTTTGTTAACTAACAGACTCTCTCGAGCTTTGAATAATGTAAGAAGCAGGAAACGAGGAGGTCCAATCCGGTGCTTTGAATGTGGAGACCCTAATCACATTCGCGTCAATTGCCCTAAACTCGGGAAAGGAACAAAGGAAGATGAAGAGGACAAGAGCAAAAACGAGAAGAAGAAGAAGATATTTAAAGGCAAAAGAAACAAAGAAAGTTACAAGAAAATGTTAAACAAAGTGTGTGCTGCCTTTGAACAAGCAAGTAACGTCGACTTTGGTAGTGAGGAAGAAGATGATGACAAAGGCAAAAACATCTCTGGAGTATGCCTCATGGCTCGTGGAGGATCAACATCTGGAGAGTCTGGCTCTGGTACCACTTGTAGGATCGAAAGACAATAATTAAGCCTACCAGAGGGGGGGTCAATGGTAGGATTACCAAAAACCAAACTTTTAGCGGAATAAAACGTTACCTCTGAATCAATGAAGTTATTTTTACTTTAATCAAGATCTCCAACCTTTCTGGAAGACGCCGGTCCGACCTTGCCCTTTCTACCGGTCTGACCGCTGATTATCTCTTGGGCTGACCGCCTGCAAACAGATTGAAAATGATCTTGATGAGACTCCCGAACGACAATGCAAATCTTGAAGAATTGTTCTCTTTATTGCATCAAGATGTGTTTACAAAGTGCATACAAAGCACTCCTTTCTCTCCCAAAGCTAAACCCTAACTTTTCTCTCTTTCACCAGTTATACCTCTAATGCCTGAACCCCTCATCTATTTATACCTAAAATCTCATACACAAAGTAGGTGTAGAACTCCTAGTCCCACTAGGACTCAAACCTTCCATTACTAAATCTAATTACAATTTCCAAATTAAATTCTCCTTTCCATAGCCAACTCAGACTCCTCAGCACTGTAAGCCAACTCAGTCAGACTACTGTAGCACGCAATCGGACTACTGTAGCAGCAAGACCGTTTACTGTAGCGATCCGGTTTGCGTACTGTAGCAAACCGGCACGACCCACATTAGTCACACACTCACGCCAACATCCACATATATTTTCAATCTAAAGTTCATTTAAATAAGTCATTTGTTCATCACAAAATATTAATCATGACAATGATTCTACAGCGGAGAGAGAGGATGGTGGGCGGCGGCTACGGAACGCCGGCGGCGGGCTCAGCTTTGGGGGTTTTGGGGCTCACGTGTTTGCGGCGAGGGAGAGAAGAGGAGCGGAGACAGGAGGGGGTTGTGCTCACTGAAAGGACAAGAAGCAGCAGCGGTCTCGCGAGATTGAGCTCGGGCTGAGCTCGGTCTAATGCGGCGGCGAGGGGGACGGCATGGCCACGGTCGGGAAGGAGAAGGGACGGACGGCAGCAGCTTTATAGACGAGGAGCGGCGCTAGAGGACGAGAGAGTGAGGCGGTGGCGCGAGCTCCGAGCAGCGATAATGGCGGCGGCACAAAGCACGGCACGGCGGGCGGCGTGCAGAGCTCAAGGGCACCGTCCGAGGCGACAGGAGGACGTGGAGGGGCGGCGGCGGTGGCTCTGCAGCGGGCGACGCCGGCGTGGGAAAGGCATGGTCGGCACGGCTTTGACTCGGAGTAGTTTTCTTCAGGGATTTTGACCGAACACGTGCAGCGCATGCGGGAGGGGAGCGAGGGAAGAAGACAATGACGCCGGGCGGGCACGTGTTGTGTCTCTGACGTGTAGGCCCAGTCGAACAGTGCGCTGGCAAGCAGGCCGGGGCAGTCAGAGGGCGCAGCGGCCATGCGTGCAGTATGTCGCACGCGGGCGGGGAGGCCATGGGCCGAGCGGCTAGCTAGGCCGAAGGAGAGGAGGGGCAGCCTATTTGAACAGTGCAGTTTCATATTTTTCCTAGGATTTTTAAAAGAAGGATTTTGGGACTTTAAATAGGTATTTGAATTTGGAATTTGATAGCTTAAGTTTATAATATTCTCAGGAGTATATCAAGGGACTTTTTGTCTGGTACATTGATATATATATATATATATATATATATATATATATATATATATATATATATATATATATATATATATATATATATATATTTGAATTTCTTTTGAGAAGGATTAGAATAATGGAAATTTTATGGAAGCGTTTGGAAGGGGAATTTGAATTGCAAAAATCTGAATTCGAGATTAAATTTTTGGATCGGGGTTTGGATTGGGGAATTGTGAGAGAAATTTCAGAGTTTTCAAGGAGGGGATTTAATTGAGATCTTGGAACCTAGTCCTTAGGATCACACACAAAACATCGAATTTTAAAACTAGGGTTTTATAAAATAGTTTTTTAACGGCCCAAAAACCGAGGCGTTACATTAATTTCTTTAATTTAGTTGGATGGGTATATGAGAGTATTTGAATAGGAAAATGAATCCAAATTTGATATTTAAATTCTCAAAAATTTGAAGAGTTCAACAGAGAGGTCTTTTCAAGGAAATTTTAGTGATGCCTTTTTGGTGTGATTTGGGTTTTGGATAGGTTTAGGGACATGGTATAATGAGATGGAGTTTGGAGGAATTTTCTATGGAAGTGTGGGATTAAAATTTGAACGATGGACGTATTTGAACAAATTTTTAGGGAGGGGAGAGGAGTTTCAAAGAAGATTTGGATCATACTTTTGAACAATTGAATTTTCTAATTTGTCAAGGATGCAAAGCGTTTTCCCGGTTTTGAGGAAATTTTTGTAGAAGAAAGGGAAGTGATTTTGGGACAGGGTATTAGGGTTACAAGGATTGATTTCCTATATCTTTGGCATAAATCCTAGATACACACAAAGAACCAAATTTTTGAACATAGGATTTTCTAAAATAGTTTTCAATGGTTACATAGAAATCGGGGTGTTAACACTCTGTCTCCTACTTCCTGGACCACACATGGGGCAATTCCTCCTAACACGTCTTGCAAGCCGTGGCTCCACTACGGAGTGGCCTCGGTTTGCCAAGGCACCCATCCCCTCTGCAAGGCACGAGGAGACTGACAAGGTCACTCGAATGGCTGAGCTGGAGTGAAATCTCTGACATGGCGTGATAAGGCTACTCGCCACCTCATTGTGTTGTGAATGCCCTTATTCCTTCCCAAATACTTGCACCATTGCATGTGTGCCAGCGCGAGCTAGCTCGTGGTAGAGTGGAGCCATGTAACGCCCCTACCCCTGGCACCACCTACAGTGATACCAGAGACAAAGCGCCGCAGGAGATTGGCGTGAACCAACTCCCACGGAACCGCGATGCCGGTATCAGTCCCAGGAAACCTTGCTAGTACCCGCGGTCAACGGAGATGTACCACAGCAATTAGCTAAATAAATATATATACTATACCTTAATAAGTTGCGACTTCGGGCAAGCCTTGAGCAGCAACCTACAAACAGAACAGCAGCAGTGGAACGACAACGCAGCGAGAACCCAATCCACAAGCAACGGCTTGAAATTAGGAAAGAAACCATAATCTTCACTTCAACTTCACACTTCCTGAATGAGGGGAGAAAAGGAATGGATTGAGTACTTACGTACTCAGCAAGTCACGAAAAACGTGAGTTATGCAGGCTATCAAGGATAGGCTGTGGTTTATTTCACAAACCTTTTATTTCAAAATATTTTCGATAACCTAAGTGTGAGTTGTCTTAATGTGACTGGAAGGAGGCTCTCATCTCGATCCTGTCCGCGAATTGCTTTTCAACAACTCGAGCGAACAAAACAAATTTTAATTAATCTTAGGTATTTGTATAACGCCGGTCGGATCATGACAGCGGTTCAGTGGGTCTGCCCTCATGCAGCTTCCCACTGTATCCTCATCTATTACTTTATTTTCAATTTCGTCCACTCCAGGACGAAATCTCATTTCTCCTCTTTAGTCCTATCTAGGACATCATCTCATCTCATAGCTCATCTCAGTGGCTTCCTCGAGCCATTCACAACTCAACTCATTTCATAACCTGCTTCCACTCGGGAAGCCTAAACTATGATGCCATTCGACATCCCAGGTCACACAGCCCCGTTTCAGACCACTCAGGTCATCCATCAACCACTGAGGCTGATTCTGGTAATGATTCCCATACCACAAATCATTTTCACAAAACACTGGCAAACAAATCTACGCTAGAGGAATCACCTCACATTCGTCCTTAACCATGGGCACGGCTGTTCGAACAGATTATAGAGAGACTTTTGTAAAGGGTGCACGCTTTACCCACACGACGCAAGCTTACTTCCCGCACTCGTCAGTGGGGAAGGTTCGCGACAGGGACTTTCTAGAGCCTTCCCAAGATAGCACGTTGCTCTATAAATGGGTCCTCTCAACCAAGTACCAAGAACTCATTTCCTGTACTCAGGGACGGGGGTATATCGTCCTCTTGACACCCAACCAGTCCCACATTTATTAGCAACCAAAAACCATCCTGGGAACACTAGTTACTCGGCCAGGGGTGTCCCATTCCACCGGTGTGGTCGCACTGTGAGATGCTAGGATGAAATTCCCCAAGGAAACAGTCCTTATATGCGAATACGAAGTGCCACCACACAGGCGATCACTTTGCATCGTGGATTTTCGCAAATAAATTTTGTTTCGCAATTCCGCCGACATCGCATGTCGGGTTTTTAAATCTTTGGAAACCCTAATTTTTCCCAATCGGCAAACAATAGATCTGTGGGTAGAACCATCGGAATCCGTGCTCAGAGAGCACGATCACTGAGGTACCACGAGGTGGAGCGACAAGGGATAGGATACCAAAGACCTACAGGGTTCATGCAACTACCGGGCGGGTCCATCGGTTCGACACGTAAACCGAGGCCGATCAATTTATCGTGCACACTAGCAATGCAATTTTGCAAATAAAACATTTTAAATTTAGGAGAAATATGGTCAAGGAGTGACTTGCCTCAGACTTCGTCTTCAAATCCTCGTGAAAATCCGACGTCCGACGAATTTCTAAAGCGTCGACTACGCGTGAAATGAGAGAAAAACACACAAAACCCTGGAAATAATATACTATTATTAATAACTAATAGTGCCATGAGATAGATCTCATTTTTAGAAAAATTTAGAGACTTGAACGGGGTCGATCGGAGTTACGGTTTGGAAGATATAATTTTTCAAAGTATTAGGGATTTTTCTGGGAAAGAAAATGATTGTTTGAATTTTTGGAAAAAAGGAATTATTTTGGGAATAGGGGTTGACAGGTGGGGTCCTCGGGTAGGAGACAGGAAGAGACACTGAAGCTAACATGTGGGACTGGTAACAGTAGAGAGAGAGAGAAGACAGAGGGGCTGACAAGTGGGACCGAGGTGGCAGAGAGAGAGTGTGTGTGACGGGTGGAGCCTGCTTGTCAGGAGAGAGAGGGAATCAGAGAGGCTGGCGTGTGGGCCCGATGTGTCAGCGCAGGGAGGGGAGAGAAGCACCGACAGGTGGGACTGAGTTCCGGGAGGTGGGCCGCGTTGGCTGACGCGGCATGCCGTGTGGCATGCCACATCGGCACGGACTGCCGGCTGACTGCGGCAGAGATCAATGGCCGACGGTTGCCGGACTCGATCTCGCCGGCGGCGACGAACCACGGCGAGCGACCGACGGCTACGGGGAGTGGAGGCGATGGCGAATCAAGTGAACGGCTCAGATTGGCATGGTGGGCATCGGAAGATGGTCGGCGACGGCCATCCCGAACTGGCGGCGGGGGCGGAGGAGGGACAAGATCGTCGCCGGCGACCATTCGGGTGGCAGATTGGCTCGGGATGGGTTGGTTCGAGTGCGGCATTACGTGAGGAAGAATTAGGAGGAGGTTAATTGTGCTATACCTCTGTCAATCGGCCGGACACAGAGCGGCGGCGATGGCGGACGGCGGCGAGCGGATTTGGGGTTTTTTGATCTAGGGGCTAATCGACGGCGGGGAACAGCGGAGGAGCTTCCTGGTGGTTTGGGGAGCTCGGCGGTGGCGGTGGTTTGGTCGGTGGTGCTCTAGAATGTTGGTGGGAGCTCGGGTCAGAACACGGCAGAGAGAGGCTCTCGGCGGCAAGCTTGCTCGGGCTTGATTTCTTGGCGGCCGAAGGAAGGGAAGTGTTGCCCTATTTATAAAGAGGCTTGGGCGCTAACCGACGGCGGACAAAGGCGGTGGCACGGAGGGATAAGCTCGAGCTCGGCCGACGGGACGTGACAATGGTGGAGCTATGTGGCTTGCGTCATGTGTGCTTCAAAGAGGAGAAATGGGACGTGGAGGGGACGGCGAAGCGATAGGACGAGGTGCCTGTGCAAGTGCATTGACATTTGACGGCCGACGGTGAGGGAAAAAGCTTCGGTACGAGGCTTTTTGACTCCGGGCTCGCGGCGACGATGGCGGAGCGGGTCTCTCGCCGGGCGACGGGACGGGGAGGGTTGACGATGGCGTCCGCACGCTTTTAAGACGCCGACCGGGCGGTATGGGCGCGGAACAGAGAGAGAACAAAGAGAGAGATCGAGAGAAATCGAGAGAAGAGAGAGAAAAGGGCGAACGGCGAGAGGTTGAAGACGATGCCATCGTCGGGACTGACAGGCAGGGCCGGGCGGCAGAAGCAATCTCGTTCGTCTGCGTGTAAGCATCGGGCAGCCGAGGAGACAGGCGGAGACGGGGCGGCTGACGCGCGGGGCCCGCGGGATTTTAACCCACGCGCACGCGCCCGCGCTGGGCCGAGCAGGCCATGCAGTGAAAAACAGGGCAGGCCGAGAAAAGGAAGGGGGCGGCCCGGCTTGCACAGTGCGGTTTAATATTTTCCCAGGAATTTATTTGGAGGGTGTTTGATGATTTTCCAATAGAGATTTTAATCCAAAATTTTATATTTTCGACCACAAAATTCTGGGGATTTTATGGAGAGGACTTGTACTGGTTGGGATATTTGTCTGGATATAAATATACATATATATATATATACATATATATACATATATATATGGAAGAAATGGATAGGCATTTTTGGAGAATTGAAAGGGTATTAATTTTTTGGAATTTGGTTTTTGATTTCTCGGGAATTAAGTTAAGGGAATTTTTGCAGAGGGACTCTGATATGTGTGTGTGTGTGTGTGTATATATATATATATATATCGAAAGAGAGGTTTAGATAGAGTTTTTGAGAGGATAATCTGGAGATTTAAACTCGGATTTGATTTTAATTTTGGGATTGGGACTTTGGAAAATTTTTGAGAGGGGTTTCTGTGGTTTGAATTTGAGCACAAATATATATGATATTTGGATGACATTTGGGGAAAGAAAAAGAGGAGATTCAAGAGGGGTTTGATTTAAAACTGAGACTTGATTCTCAAGGATATTGTGGGAATTTTTGCAATGGATTAGAATTAGAGCACCTCGAGGGAATTTTAGAATTTGAATTTAATTCTTGGGATTTGAGGGTTTTTAGAAATATATAAATTGGTGAATTTTGGGAAGGGAGTTCTCGATGGAATTTAGGGTTTTTCTAAGAGGAACAAAATGAAGAGATTTCAAATAGAGGGCTTCAAAGCCGATTTTCGAAGGGTTTTATTGGAGGGCTTCGAATTGGAAAATTCGAACCCGAGTACAGAAAATTTTTGGAAAGCATTTGGTTTTGAATTTTCCGAGGAAATTTTGAGAGAGACAATCGAATTGCAAAATTCGAGTCTCGGATTTCGGAAAGAGTTTGGGACTAAGGTTTTTTAGGGTTTTCAAGGAGGTTTAGAATGAGATCTACGGCACTTAGTCCTTAAGCACACACAAAAATCTAAAAATTTTCGAAATTAGGGTTTTTACTAAAATAGTTTTTTAACAGCCCGGAAACCGGGGCGTTACAGGCCATCTGCTCATGGGGGAAAAATATTGGTGGTGATATACTCGTGTGTGGAAATTAAATTGTATAAAAATAGTACTCCCTCATTTTTTAATATATGACGCTTTTACTTTTAGACATGATGTTTGACCATTCGTCTTGTTAAAAAAATTGGTACAAATGTGCAAAAATACAAATCATGCTTAAAGTAGTTTTTAATGATAAAACAAATCACAATAAAATAAATGGTACTTTTTAAAAAAATTAAATAAGACAAGTTGTCAAACCTCGTATCTAAAAGTCAAGGACTCATACATTTAAAAATGGGGGGGAGTATTAGTATATTCTGGAAAGTGAAAAGTGTAGGAAAATAGGCACAATGTTGCTCTGAACTAGTGAGGGGTGAGTAAGGTTTCGAATACGACCGATGGTCGGTTGTCGATATTTTGTATCGGCAATAATTATATGAGGTTATTCGTCGAACCTAAACTCGATGGATTCAAAAGGACACATGAGATTTATACTGATCCAGACCCTCGGTGTGAGTTAATACCCTACTTCCAGTTGTGGTCTATTGCTTTCACGGTATTCTCTGGTGAGATTGTCATATGCCCCAGGGGGCTCGCTACCCCTCCTTATATACTGGAGGGATAAGATTACAGGGTAGGAAACCCAGTCGGATACGACCAAGGGTTTTCCTTATCAGTACATAGAGTATCCAGCTAGGACTATATTCTTTTCCTTGTCATGCAAGATAATATGAAGCCGAGTCCTACTCTATCTCTAATTGTAGGAACTAGCCTATCCTCTGTCCAAGTAATCGTAATTGCCCTCCTTGAGGTACCCGAGACTCATGGCCTCCACACCGGTTCTTCTGAAAAAACACTAATCTTATTTTTCTTTTTGCGAGGATGTAGAGGACATGGGTCCTGGGTACCCTTACAGGAGGAGAATATGGCTACCCAGATAGGAGGTGGGCCGGCTCATGTAATTAGAGATATAATAGAACTCCGCATTATATTACCTTGTACAACAAGAAAAAGGATATAATCCAAACCGAATAATCTATGTACATATAAGGGAACCCTAGGCCATATCCTGCTTGGTTTCCTATTTTATAGCCCTCACCTCTCGATCTACATAAGGCGGGCAGGGTGCCAGTTTCTAACAGTACGGCTAATTCCCAATTTGACACGTGAATTAATAAATGGAAACCACAAGAGCATAATTGTTGGCACCACGATTTGAACACAGTTCTCAGAATTTGTACGATTTAATTTGTTTTATGACATTAAGTTTTTTATTTTTAATTGAATAATACTTCATAATAATTATGCAGCAGTCACTCTAAAGAAATCCCAGCAATCAGTTTTCCCCTTACGACTACCCTATTCTTTTTAGCTTATTTACTAGATTATTGAAATGTATTATTTGCTCTACGTTTTAAAAATACATTATTTATCCATATAAGCAAGTAGATAATCAAGATGGCAATCTGTTTAATAATCTAAATCAAACAGGCTAATTCCCAGCTGAGCACGTGAGCTGATGAACTGAAATTTTACCGTGTGATGATCCGATCTGGCCTTTAGGAATTTAGAGCTGGATTCGATGAATGGCTGGACAAAAAACAAACACATGGAGGCAATGCTAGTTCTAGGAATTTTTCACGCTTCCTCCGTCCTAAAATATATTAATCTAGTACTAGATTTAATATAACCTAATCTTGTTTTAATATAACCTAATCTTGTAAATCTGTAAGTATTAGGTTTATACTATTTATGCCGACCAACCAAAAACTGTACCGTAACGCGCATGGGGCCGCTGAGCGTTCATGTTGCGTTCCATGCTTCCATTCCACGGGCCACGGCACCGACTATCAACTCAAGTCAAACTCGGCACCAACTATCAACTCAAACTAGCTGGTCTTTTGAAATTTTTTCATCGATAATCACTAAACCGTTAAGTAGCGATGTATGCAAAGAAAGACAATAAACATTTCATAGTACACTCATTTTGCATATCTTTAGGATAAAATAAAAAACAGAGAAAAAATAGTTTTCCTAAAAAAAGATTAAGAAATTTATTTTGTATTGTTCTTATTTCATTGAAAATATTTCCATGAGACTTTGTTGCATTGAAGAAGTCCATGACTTATTCTAGGTGATATGAGGTTGAACAGACTTTAGAAAAAAAATACAAAGAAGGGCACATAAGGGTGGAATAAAAATGAAAAGAGAGCCCTTCTTTCTTCCTGAGCATTACCGGTAAATATGGGTTTCAGATGTATATCATTTATTATATTAAAAAAGAAATGATAAGAAAATTTTAATCTATTTATTAAGTTTATTTCTTAAAATATTTTGGTTGGATATTACGTTAGGTTGGGTTTCAGATGAATTGACCTACTTCTAAGTAGTCTTTGTCCACCGGTAATTGTGCAACAATGCCAATTCATCTGCAGTAGATTGCGAACCCATGCCGATCGACGACCCATCGGTGAATGTAAACTCGCCAAAGATTGCTGGCCCCGGGCCCCCGGCTGTGCACTGCACAAAGCGAGGGAAACGGGTCAGTCTAACGCGCAAACACATGGGTTCACACGCTTAGCTACCTAGCCCAATTCCTGTAAGAAGATTTCATTAAAAAAATTCTAGACACAACAACTTTCACTATATTTTATTAAAACATTTTTTAGATTTGCTATTGATTAAACGTTTGATTTTTTGGATTCTGTCAAATAATAGCGTTAGTCGTTGGATAGAACATTGATATTCAAGACGAAGGAAGCGAGTTTCAAGTTACACTTTTAACTTGCTGTAGTTGCACTTTTAACTTGTTGTAGTTGCTATTATTAATTTGTGCAACTTTAATTATAAATTTATGTAACTCAATCATAAATATGTGTAACTGCATCTAACGGTTCATATGTTAGTCTTTAGATGTAGAAAAAATTATTTGATAAACGTTTGATCAATAGGTATCCCAAAATTTTCCATAGAAGATTCGAAAATCGTTCACACCAAGACTAAAAAACTAGAAAAACTTTAACTTAATTCCTACTTCCTACTCTAAGTAGAAGTTGGAACGGACTTGTCCTTTTATAATCCCAGTTGCAGTATCATGTGCAATTTGCAGTAGTCTTTTATCTACTCTAATGACTGACCTGTCGTTTAGTAATCCAGTTGCGGTATCATGAACGTACTACAAGCTGCAGCATCATACATTCATACTATCATGTACATGAACGCCAGGTTGGATGCTACAAAGGACCAGCCATTTCCAAAGTCCAGACATTAGCACTACTCCCTCAGTTCAGTCCTGCCATTTCGATATCCAATCGCGATGTATTCCATCGTGTCTCTGATCATCTTCTTTGAGCTCGTCCAATCCCAGCGACACATCCCTTCGTGCCATGCCGCCACGATCGACGCCCTCTCACCCGGCCAAGAGCTCGCCGGCGGCGACAAGCTCGTGTCCAGCAACGGCAAGTTCGCCCTCGGCTTCTTCCAAACCGACGGTAACAAGTCCTCCAACAACAACAACACTCCAAAATGGTACCTTGGCATCTGGTTCAACACTGTCCCCAAATTCACCCCTGTGTGGGTTGCAAACGGTGACAATCCCGTCGCTGATCTCGCATCATGCAAGCTCGTAGTTTCCGGCGATGGCAGCCTCGCCGTCCTAGTCGCCGGGGCGGCCAAGAACTCCACGGTTTGGTCCAGCAAAGCCAACATCACAACCAATAGCACCATTGCTGTTCTCCTCGACAACGGAAACCTTGTCCTTCGTAGTAGCAACTCCAATGCATCATCATCCATTTTCTGGCAAAGCTTTGATCACCCGACAGATACCGTTCTTCAAGGCGGAAAGATCGGTTGGAACAACGCCACCGGTCTGAACCGCCGTCTTGTCTCCAGAAAGAACACCATTGATCAAGCTCCCGGCATGTATTCCTTCGAGTTATTTGGCCACAATGGCCCTACCTCCATTGTCTCCACATTTAACTCCTCGAATCCGTATTGGTCCAGCGGAGACTGGAATGGCCGATACTTCAGCAATATACCGGAGACGGTAGGACAGACATGGCTCTCACTGAATTTTACCATCAGTGAACAAGAGAGGTACATCGAGTATGCAATTGCAGATCCGACAGTGCTGTCACGTACCATACTGGATGTGTCCGGCCAGCTGAAGGCGCTCGTGTGGTTCGAGGGGTCGCGAGATTGGCAAACCATCTTCACGGCGCCCAAATCTCAGTGCGATGTCTATGCTTTCTGTGGACCTTTCACGGTCTGCAACGACATCACATTTCCCTCCTGCACCTGCATGAAGGGCTTCTCCATCCGGTCACCTGAAGATTGGGAGCTAGACGATCGAACAGGTGGATGGTGTGAGAAACACTCACTGTTCTGCAACGGCAGCAAGAGTGTAGATGGCACGGCAGATAAGTTCTATCCTATGACTTCTGTTCAGCTTCCTGACAAGGCCCAGAACTTTGGAACAGCTACCAGTGCAGATGAATGTGAAGTTGCCTGCCTCAGTAGCTGCTCATGTACTGCGTATTCCTACGGTGAAGGTGGCTGCTCTGTTTGGCATGACAAGCTGCTCAATGTACGGCAACAAGGTAATGGTGTTCTTTACCTTCGCCTTTCTTCAAAAGAAGTTCTGGAAAGTAGGAAAAACAGTAGTAGTGGAGTGATCATTGGTGCTTCCATTGGTGCAAGCACTGCTGCTTTATGTTTGATCTTTCTGTTCATGATTTGGATCAGAAAAGGAAAGAGGTATAATCTCACACTGGATAATATTCAGGGTGGCATGGGGATCATTGCATTTAGATACGTTGATTTGCAGCGTGCAACTAAAAATTTTTCAGAGAAGTTGGGGGCCGGCAGTTTTGGTTCTGTGTTTAAGGGGTCGCTAAGTGACTCGACTATCATAGCAGTGAAAAGGCTTGACGGTGCTCAACAAGGAGAGAAGCAATTCAGAGCTGAAGTGAGTTCCATAGGAATAATCCAGCATGTAAACTTGGTTAAACTGATTGGATTTTGCTGCCAAGGTGACAGGAGGCTACTTGTTTATGAACACATGCCAAACCGTTCCCTTGATGCCCATCTCTTCCAATGTAATGGTACAGTTTTGAGCTGGACCATCAGGTACCAAATTGCTCTCGGAGTTGCTAGAGGACTACCTTATTTGCATTCTGCTGTCGGGACTGCATTATACACTGTGATATCAAACCAGAGAACATACTTGTCGATGCATCTTTCACTCCTAAAGTTGCAGACTTTGGAATGGCGAAGTTTATCGGAAGGGATTTCAGCCAAGTTGTGACGACGATGAGAGGAACCATAGGATATCTTGCTCCTGAATGGATCAGCGGAACAGCTATCACATCAAAAGTGGACGTTTACAGCTACGGGATGGTTCTGTTAGAAATCATTTCAGGAAGCAGGAACTCCAGTAAACAATCTTCGCGTGATAGTGTGCATGAAGCCTGTTTTCCCGTGCAAGTAGCACGCAATCTTCTGAACGGAGACATTGACAGTCTGGTGGATGCAAACTTGCATGGTGAAGTGAACCTGGAGCAGGTTGAAAGAGTTTGCAAAGTCGCCTGTTGGTGTATTCAAGATAACGAGTATGATCGACCCACGATGAGCGAGGTGGTGCAGTTCCTTGATGGTCTATCTGAAGTTGAGACACCTCCAATGCCAAGATTGCTTCATTCTATTGCAGGAGGCTTAGATTCGAAATTAATGTAATCACTATTTTTCCGTCACAGTTTGTTGAACTAGCTAGTTCTACCTGTTACAGTTCTCATTGGTCGCTTGTATTGTGGTAGCTTCTGTTAGTCTTCTTGCTACTCTTTGTCCAGGTTCATAATACCAAAAATTATATGGTTGTAGTACCCACTCCTAGGCTCTCAGCAGGTTGTTGATACTTATGTTAAAGTCATGTACTTGAGCCAAAATTTCAGATAAATCTTTTTTTTAAGCGTGCAAAATTTCAGATAAATCAAGGCACTTACATAATACTCTCTACTATTCATATTTTCTAATTTAATGGATCAAATTTATTTCTACCACAGTAGTAGAATATATTTTTTCTGCTAGTAGTACAATTATATAATCAACGATTGAGGATCACTTCTACTAATAAATACTGATAGTAAAATACTATCACAGATAGCACCATAGAAATTACTCTTACCTTAAAGTGATAAAAAATTAATGTTTAAATATTTTTAGATCACTATGTAGTACTCCAATGCCCAGGCTGCTCGAAGTTATTGCAGGGAGCAGGGAGGTGAAATTTTGGTGTACACCTCCCTTGAATCTTCATACCGGTTTCTTGATGTGCGATAGGGAAGCCGAATGTAGTGCTTCCTGTGATGTGGTCGCTGACATATAGAGCCTATCACCATCGAGCTCATATATGTAGTTGGCCACGTCCCTCATAACATCTCTACGATCAGAGAGATATTAATCGTCGCGACTGATAGTTTTTACCCATTTGATGAAGCCACATAAACTGAGAAGAGAAAACTCACCATGGACGAGGAAGCCGATTCCTCTCTGCACCGATAAACAGGCCCAGACAAGGCACCTACTGCGACCTGGACGAACTAGATGCAGGAATAATGACCACGAGTACTGGATCGTTTTCAGCCTCTGTTGCAACCAGAGTTGATTTGCTTTCGTTCATGCACTACAGAGCATTAACTATATTCATCAGAGTGTACCACGGTTACAAGAAAAGACAACAATAGTACGCGAGGCAATACGAAAGGAAACTTATACAAGACTTTCTACTATAAACTAGTATTATCTACTATTAAATTATTAGTTAGAGAATATTCCAATTGTTAATATGCAAATTCTATTATACACTACAAAAATATGTTACCAACAACTAGATTAGTTAAAACAATTATTTGATCATTTAAATTAGAATATAAAAATCTAAAGCATCTCAATCAAACCAATAAAAAAGCATCTGTCCAACACACCTAAGCTATAACACATCATGCCACCCGCACTTGGTGCGTGTCTCCTTATAGTAAAGTCTAAGAGACGGCGATCACCAATTCTGGCACCATCCATTTTCGTCCAGTTTAATTGGCAACGTGCCTTGACTAAACACATGCTATTTAATTTCTCATCTCTATATCATACATACCTTACGCAGTGCAATTCCAAACATATAAAAATAAAAGGCAAGACAGTCTCGTAAACAAGACCCACACGTCCCTCATATTCGTCATGGCTATACCTCCTCATCGTTTTCACTGCACTCCTCTCCCTACACACCCCAGCAGGATTCGGACTACCACGCGGACACACATCCTCCGCCAAACACAATGGCAGCACGACAAGCTTCGTCTCCAAAAAACGCAGGTACCCAGCTAGATTCTTCAGACAGGCCAGTGATCCTACTCCCAAAATACCACCACACAACCAGACAGCTAGTACCATTGCATCCTAGGATTCAACCACTGTTCACACGAAGCTGTCCCAGCGTGGTTGCAAACAGGGATAGCCCAGTCATCAGGGACACCACCACCTCACTCACACTCATTCACATACTCACACTAGTACCCATGATGCACCCTTGCTCATCCTCCACGAGTCCACAACTCTGCTCCATAGTCAATCACCAACTGAAACATCACCAGCACGACACCAAATTCTCGTCCTCTCAAAGATAGTAGGAACCTACTTGCCAGAAGAGTCCTCAAACTCAATCATTCTCT
>RYFJ01000650.1:0-95698 GCA_003991445.1 Oryza meyeriana var. granulata | reverse complement strand
CAGATCATAAAGATACTATCCATTTGATTTTTTTTTCTTCGTTACTTTTTTGTCTGTTAGATGATGATTATTCATTTATATTTTAGTTCAGAATGAATGTACTGTTGAATGTAAATATCATAATACTGTTTATACAACTTATATGTAGAAATTTAAAATGTACTTTGAAAGTTAGATACATTCGATAATATTTATATTGTAATAGAAATGAAGGGATTATCTTAGGTATATGTTTCAGTGCAAAAACAGTAAAGGGACAAAATTTTAATTTAACTTAAAGATTCAAATTCTGTGTTTTGAGGGTATTAAACAACATGCATTTAATTTCTTATTCTGTAATTTTGGGTTCATACTGGATGTTATCATCGATAGGAGATCTGGTCGCGATACAATGGAGGATGGACAAGAGGGTGGATTGTAACTCTGCTCCTGAATTATTATATTACTGAATAGGTAGCGAGGATGTGACAGTGCAATCTGACGTGGACAAGATGGATTGGGAGCTCCTTTCCCATAGATCTTGTGACGAGTAGGGCATGGTGCATGGGCAAGCCAAGCACCAGTCACTGACGTGTGCTTCTACTGGCTGGCTACTGACCGGTGGTGGCAGACTGAGCTCAGATTCTGAAGAGAGGCGTGGCATGAAAGGGGCATGGTTTCTGAGGAGTTGGGGAACTTGGGGATTCCTTGCAGCTGCAAACCCTTTGCAAGATTCTCTCCAAAAGGGGACACATCTTTCTTTTTACTACGAAATCCGAGTGAAATCACGGGCGGGCAGCCAAGCCAGGTGGCGCGTCGAGCACCCAGTGTTCATCCCCTCCCACTCGATCTGTGGAGACAGCGGCACGACCCAACAGCCGAGCGCCATCACGTCCGCCTGCGCCTTCCTTCCACGTACGTTTCCCACGTCAATGGACAGGTCGGCAAGGCCGTGGAATTAATAGCAACCGAGAAAAAAAATTTTAAAAAATATATTTTTTAACTTTTACAAATACATGCACTTGCAAGATATTTTTCAAAAATATACATCCATCACGCCGCAGAGCAGAACGGCACCGAGCTGACGCTGCGGGATGGTCGCAGGACCGCCGGTGCCACACGGCCAAACGCGGCACTGAGGTCCCATCTACCGTCCCGCGGCACGCTCAGTACCGCGCGGCCTATCCGCGGCACCACTTAAGGGACAGCGGTGCGGCATGGCTAACCCATGGCACCGATGTCCCATCTTGTACCACCGGTGCCGCGCGCCCATCACATACCATCACTCAGTGCCGCGCGTCCGTCTCGTGGCACCGCTCGATGCTGTCCCATGTGTTGCCCGATAGCACTGCTATCAAGTACCATCGATAGACGCCTCTAGTCGCTCGCGTGCAGACAACGATCTCTCAGTTCCCGATAACCTCGCGCGGAGCTAATTTATAGAAATAAGCGCCATTAAGCACAGTTATCCGTCACTTCTCCTGGGCTTTACGTCACTTCTGTCTGCATCTTTATTCTCTCTACTTGCTTCGTTCAGCTGCCTTCACATAGAATAGAAGGATGGAGCACGATGAGAGAGGATCAAGCATTTGTTCTCTCCACTTGCTCCCTTCAATTGTCTTTCGCACAGAAAAAAAGGAAGAAGGACAACAAGAGAGGCGCAAGCGCTAGAGGAGGAGAAAGTGAGAACCGTACATTCCGGAGGGGAAGAAGAAGCACTCAGTGAGGGATCTAATACTTAGGGTAATCCATAGGTAATTGAGTTTATAAATTTTTTTGAAGTATGAATTTTATTTTTTGGTACGCATTAGACTTAAATATTAGTTTTGACGTAAATATTAGTTTGTTGTATAAATATTGATTGTATAGTGTGGCTTTGTAGTACGTATGTAATAATAGTTTAGAACCGGGGTGAAGTCCTTTACAGTTGTAGTTAGTGTATATGTAGTAAATATTTGTCGATTTGTGACAAGTTAGGAAATTGTAATATTGTGAAAGTAGTATGAATGTACACTAGAGACAATATTATTTTCACATGTTGTGTACGTTATAATACTTACGGAAATATTAGTGTGGTTGTACTAGAAATTAATTTAGAGTTAGTGCGCGTACTGTCACTCGCTGAATTACTGTTTTGTAATTAAAAAATAACTATTATTGATATAGGAGTCGATGTTTATGAACATCTAAAATTTAGAGAAAAAATTAATGTTATGGCTCTTTTTGTTTGAATAGAAACGAAATTAAACCTCCATCTTGTTTGGTGGCGTGGAATGACTCCTTTAGTCTGACATGCAATCCATTCCTTATTCCTATTTGGACGCAGGAAGAATTTCCTCTCACGAATGTTCGGTAACATAGCTGTTTCAAGTTGACACCGATCACCACAGTGGCACAATGGATGGTCCGTTCAAGGTAGGATAAGTCCTTCGAACGGATCCCTCCTCCATTCAGGATGTTCATGTCCCCAATATCTAGATGCCATTCGTCGTACCTATATGTACGACCGCATAACTAAATCCCGAACTCGGTGGTTGCATTGGCTGAATTAATGACATTTCAAACTGGTGAACGGAAATTAGATGTCATCAAATGGTGCATAATATTTGCACGAAGAAATTCATCTTTGTAGATGACCTTACCAGTACCATGTTTGCAGATTCTCAAAACAAATTCTTACGGCAAAAACTTTACAAGAGATATGAACTGCACAAGGTCGAATGCTCAAGAATCTGATGTGGTATTCTGCAAGTGTACCACCGCGTTTACAATAAGTGTTTGCAATGAGTTGTGTGCCTCATCTGTTCGAACCAATGGTTTATATAGACAGAGGATAGTGAGATCAGCACTTCAGGACGACAACACCGACAGTGGGAATCGTGGCGCCGAAAGCTTTTGTCCTGAATCACAAATAATGTATCGAAAGCGTTTTGTCCTGCATCACAAATAATGCGCCGAAAACGTTTTGTCCTCGATCACAACTAATGCGTCGAAAATGTTTTGTCCTGAAGTGTTGTAAATGAATGAGAGCAATGTGACATCCATGTATGCAATTATATCGTGTGACCATTGCCAGCCCAAAAGATGAGCGCTTCGCCAGCCTATAAAAGGAGGTCATATGTTCGACAGAGAGTACAAAGGAGATAGTGGTGACAAAATTAGAGAGAGTTTATGTACCGAGCTAAAGTTGTGAGTAGCTTCAATATGTCTGTACACTTTGCAAACTCGCAAGTTCTGTCTTCCTAGTAAGTACACGTAAAACTTGGGGCTTACCGTAAAATAGGGCCGTGAGTTTGCAAAGTGAGCAAACCTACTGAAGCAGAGGAACAGCGGTACTGCGCTAAGGTTTAGAACTTTAATAGGCTTGCATGCTTTGCAAATTCACAGGCTCTATCTTCAGAGCAGGCACCTATAAATACTCCAGGTTTTTCGTAAGACAGGGCTGTGAATTTGCAAAACGTTTGAACCAACTGAAATTTCAACTGCAGTGCGTTTGAACCAACTAAATTATTGTTAATGCAAAGTGATTAGAATCTAAAGCAAAGTGGTTAGAAGGTAAGGCGCAGCACCGCGGTCGGGCCGCAGGCCGCGGTATCGTGTGGGGTCGGCGCGGCGCTGCTGTGCTGCGCGGTGGCGGTGTGGAGCCGTGTTGCGCCCAGAGCGGTGCCGCGGCTTGGCAGCGTGGCACCGGCGGTCCCGCGCCCCGACCCCGCGGTGTCGGCTCGGTGCCGTGCTCCCCCGACGCAGTGGAGGTATATTTTTGGTAAATTTCTCATACGGTGTATATATTTGGAAAAGTTAAAAAATATATATTTTCAAATTTTTTTTCAGCAACCGAGGACTCTCTAGGCCTAGCAACCGTAGCTAGATGGGCCTTATATATCTTCTCTGCGCTGGATATTAGCCTTTGGCAAAAAGCTCCATGCATGTCCTTAGGTCTTTTATCACACTTATGGCTTGTTCACTTCATTGCCAAAAAAACCTTACCAAATTTTGGTAATGCCAAATGTTGGCATTGTTAATTTTTGGTAAGGTAGGATAATGTTGGGTGGTGTTTAGTTTGATGTCTTACCAAATTTTGGTAGAAGCTTTGAGAATAGAAAGTTCTGGAATTACCAAAATTTGATAGGGTTATGTTAGTAATGGTATGTTTAGTTTGTTACCTTGCCAAATTTTGGTAATGCCAAATTTTAGAAGGGTTAAAAATGGCTACAAAGTAAACAAGCACTTAAATCATGCATGATGTAGCGTATTTCTTTATAATTTTTTTGCCAACCTATTTCTTTGTACTTTTATTGTTCTGCCATACGCAAAAAAGATGACACGAATTATCCTAGCCTTCTTTAATTGGGTATTATTACTGTATTTGAAGGATTGCCTAACAAAATTCCTAGCCTTGTTTAACTGGATATTATTACCGCATTTGAAGGATTTCCTAACAAAATTGGTGTGTCTACGAGCACATATCCTTTATTTAATTAATTTTATGGGATTTGCTAGTTTTCAGTCACCTGAAAACTGCAAAAATTTCAGTCAAATTTTGTGGCTGTCCGTTTCTCTTTAAGATTCGTGCGGGATTTGGGCCTCCACATGCCCCTGTGCTAGACTTTTGTGCCGGAGTGGACTCTTGTGGGCTTTTTTTATGTCGCCTCGTCCCTATTCAAAAGTCTTTTTCGGGTATTGTTTCCATCGAACTGCGTGCCTCACCGAAGAGAGATATTTCGAGAAGTTGTCGGTCACTTGAGTTTTGAGTTCGAGAGGGAGAGAGAAGAGGAGAGAGGCGGAAGCTCTCCATGGTGGACAGCAATGGCGTTGGATCTCGCTGTCCGCAATGGGTTCCCCTAGTTGGAGTACCCACCAGCGTCTTCCCCACAGTCGCCGGCGGTAAGGAAGGCGCACGGTGAGGCGATTTGCTGGGAGATCGGTCTCCACGAGGGGTGCCTCTCGCTGATGTCTCAACCGGTGCCCCCACCTGTCGCCGTTGTTGCCCGTGCAATCCATGTCGCTGGTGATGATGGTGTCTTCTTCTCCAAGTGTTTCCTATTGCTCGCCTCACGGTACGGTGCCCAGGATTCTCCCCTCTTAAATCTAGCTTGGCATTGGTTTGGGCGGGTTGGATTTGGAAATTTTGGGTGGTTTTTGGCCCAGGAGGACGTGATTTCTGCTTTCTAGTGGTGATGAGTTTGCAATGGGTCAATGGATCTGCATGTTGTTGCTTGCTTTGCTTGGGGTCTCATGCTGAATTTTTCTGTTTGATGGATCTACATGTGTTAGTTACTTCTAGGATTTTTAGGCCAACCAAAATGATTGATGGGGAAACCCACATTCTCTGCAAGTTCTAGCTGCTTTGTATTCCTATGTGCAAATAAAAGAGTTTGGATTATAGTATTATATACTTTTTGAGCAGATTGATTTCAGCATTTTCAAAGCAAAGTACCAAATGGTATGGTATTTAGCTTCATCAACGTTTTTGACAGCAGCTATCCCTACCCCATTCTAGAGTGAACTACGAGCGGCAGCAGCATGGGCGTATTCTATCTAAACTCTGAACTAGAACAGTCCCTTCGAGATCCAAAATGATACTGAGTTGGGGATAGAACGTACTGCTGATTGATGGGTTCATTGCTTAGTCCCCCAAATGAGTAGATTGATTGATGCATTTTTAGGCCAACTAAAATTCTTCTTCTCAGGTGGCTGACCATTATTTTAGTAGGATGTGTAGAACAATTTTGATTACCACATCTTTTTTACTGCAATAAGGGTGAGAGATGTGGTTGGACTGATGATTTTTTTGTTGATGTATGGATTATCTCCGTTGTAAGAAGCCTCCCTATGTGTTGATCATCATATTGTATCTTGTGTGAACCAAGTCCTATACCCATTAGGGGGAGTCATCTATACTGTGTATTATCATATTGTATCTTATAGAAGCTCTATGATTGACTAGGATTTTTACATTTCCCTGATGTGCATCTGTATAGGGGTGAGTATCACATTGTATTTTATACTAGAAAGAGAGAAATTCTAATATGGTTGGTCGGGTAGCTGGCAATGGACATATATATATATATATATGTGTGTGTGTGTATGCTTCAATCTATTATCACTTCTCATTTGTCCTGGTTGTTTTGTTAGCTGAAGCATGATAGGAATCCTCCCTCTCTTTTTTTTCAGTACACACCTTGAATGTGTTGGTTTTCTGCAACTCAGTCATTTTTGCAGAACATGTGCTACAAAATGACCGAGTTATCTAGAGAACATGACTTTTTGATTACAGAACATGATGCAACCTATATATTCATCAGAACATGATGCAATTACATAACTGTTGCTTCCACTGGCTATCTAGCAAGCTAAATTATGTCTGCATTTTGTGTTGCTTTAGCTAGCTACAATATTCCTTGTTACATATCTAGGGGCATGCATTATTACTTTTTCACGGTGTTCTCTTCTGTTGTTCTGCATGCATGGATGACGCATGATTGGGTTAAGTATACAATTTCATATTGTACTAAACAGAGTCCACTTTACCTTGATAACCGAATCAACAGGGAAATGTAGCTTGCATACATTCAAATTTCATTCATAAAGTTACCATCCTGCTAGTTTTTGTTTAGAGAATTTCAGCGGTTTTTTCCAAATTTTGATAACAAGCATTTAAATCAAGAGAAGTGCAATATTTCATGTACAGATTGAACATGGTATCTTAATTTTTGTTTCTGTACATGTACTTGTTAATTTTTTTAAAACCAGAACTACAATTTATATTGTAATTAAATACCTTGTTTACTCCGCTGCCGCTAGCAGGTGTTTGATTCTCATCACCCACCTGTGAATGGCTCTAGTTCTCTAGTGAGGAAATCAGCAATAAAAAAAGCATAGATACATAATATTCATTCCATTACCAGCTTAAGTGTTGCCTAGACCCTTCCATGTGGATTATATTATTTTTTTAATCTGAAACAGAATGAGTATAGGTATAGTGCAATTCAAAATTACATATTAATTTTGATATTTTTTGCAGTGCAAAAGATGGTGCAATTCTGATTGCAATATAGTGCAATTTTTCAGGATGTGTGCTTTTTTTAAGGCTCTGGTACATGCTGATTTACTAGAATATATATGAATGGTCAGTACTAGAATTTGTGATTTGTGAAGACGTATATAAGATCTAACTAGCAAGGAAAGATCTAGCATAGGAATAAATATAACAATCAATTCAAAATTACATATTAATTTTGATATTTTTGCAGTGCAAAACATAGTGCAATTTTCATTGCAATCTAGCACGTTTTTTTCTAACTGTGTGCATATGCATGCTCAAGTAGTCCTAAGCATCCTGGATGTTTCTGCCTTTTTCCTTAGTCTCTTTTGTTGGTGATAGTCTGATGAATGCTATGTTGGTGCTAAACATTTTTTCTGATGATAATCAAGTTCTATTTTCTGCTATCATGTCCAGGGGATTTAAGAAGTCACTACATCTGTTTTTTTTTTTTGAAAAAGAATCATTGAGAAGAAATAGAGCCCACCATGAAAAATGGGGAGCAAATGCTGAAATCAACAAAGTGCACAAATTAAATCAGCTGTTAGTTTTGGTATATTGTTTTTTTCTAGTTTGTGAATCTTTTGAAATGATACATGTTGACTTGAAGAACATCTTGGTACTGAAGTATATGCTAATCTTTTCGTATACACTGGACATATCTATAGGCATAAATGTTTGAAGAAATTCTCAAATTGCCCACAATTTGGATCAACTAAAAAGATTCTCACACACATATTAATAATACTGCATTCTCCAGTGTAATTTAGTTTAGCTATATAGCTATTTCCCCATCTATTGTTTGAAGGAAAACAATTCTGAACCTATATACTGTTCCACTTCAACTGAAGTTACAAACAAATCAGTCTAACTGTACGATCAAATTTTTAATGTTATAGGAGAAAACAAAATTCAGACATGAAAATTCATTATCCAATAATAAAGAAACTACACTGCAAAAAAGCTATAAAAGTAACAAGTTAAAACGATATTGCATTGATCTACAGTGTGAATTGCACTGTAATGTACACTGCAAATCAATAAACATTGGCATGTGGTTTTTTATATAGTGGGAGGTCATAGTAAGGTTACTCTAATCAGGTTTTGGTTTTGTTTTTTATTTGACTATCAAGGTTTAAGCACTGGTATTAGCACAAAAATACACACACAAAACTGAGGTATGTGGAACCGGAATCAAATTAGGAGCAATACGTCGAGAAGAAAGCATGTGGTGTACGTGGGAGTAGTGATGAGAAAAACAAAAGATCTAATCAAGTTTTTAAATAGGTCAGCACCTGATGTCAGATGTGCTTGTCTTTTTTCTTCTTTTGCATGAAGAACCATCCAACTATTTGTTTGGGTTTTCGTTTTGGGCAGCCTAAGCTATGTATTTGTTAGCCCACAAATGCCCACTTATAAAACCCACGGAACCGTCCAACTAAAGCCTACAAAATCATGCACTAAAGCCCATAGAAGCCTACATGTTATTTAGAAAAAGCCCACAAAAACAAACAACAAAGCTCATAAATAAATAGGCCTTACTATTTCTTAATGGGCTTATAGAGATCCATTAACGTATATCTTATTTTTTAATTTTCCAGTATTCACCATTAATGGCACATCCAATGGAAAAAAAATGACTGAAATCTTCTTAATTTTTAGGTGATTGAAGTCTAGACAGTCCCTAATTTTATTTGAAATTATAAATGAACTAAGTAAAATTCGCCAATGACAGTTTCCTTCATTGAGTTGCGCATCAAGCCAATAATCCACTGATTATTTTGTTGGTCAGTCTTCTAGAAAAAAATGATTCCTTACCCTTTTACGACCAGTGTTCAATGCCTTTGGTTCTAACATTTTCTTCACCTATTTGTTAACATTAATCAACCTAGCACCGGTTAATAAACTTGATGAGCATTTCATTCATCAATCTACTGTAAACCCAAAATTGAAAACACCGTTTAAAAGCACTGGTCAATAAAACTTCGTTCTTTTATAAACCAAAAATTGAAAACACCATTTAATAGCGTACATGGAGAGTATAAAATTAATGGGCACACCATTTAAAAAGGATGACTCCCTCTAAATCCTTTGAAATTCCTATAAAATAGCTCATTTTGTAGGAATTTTGGAGGAAAACTAACATGAGCCCATATCTCATGTTTTCTCTTCTCTTTTAACTCAAAGTTTCTTTGCTTTTTCTATGGTGCTACCAAACAATACATTTTATAAAAACCTATAGATTGATTTTCTATAGGATTCATTATGACATGACATCCTATTTCTATAAGTTTTCTCTTCTCGTGTTTTCAAAATCCGCAGCCTTAACTATTTAAGTTCCTACGGATTGGATCATTGTAGCTTCGTTTGGATCGAACAAATTGATCATAGGAAATACAAATTAAGACTTCCTAGTTGCTGATTCCATACGAAATATACAGGTAACAAACCCAATCACTGACCTCTTTTTTCTCTTCCTTCAAAGAACGAGGCAATCAAATACTCAATCTGTTTTAAAATATAATAATTTTTAGAGTTTAAATTTTATTTTAAATATAACAAAGTAGTACACCTAAAAGATATCTTCTATCACGAAACTATACATACTATCCATCACCTCAACCAGTCTGGGATCACATCTCACCTATCCCGAAGAGACAAACAAGCCATTTTACTCGTACCACGGGCTAAAACTTGCCATTGCTAACAAATGTTGTTTATGGATCCTTTGATTAGTATAAAAGGCGTAGGAAAATTATAGGATTTGGATCCTATAAAATTTTCTATTTGATCCTTTGAAACAAAAGACTGTGACTAACAATTCTATAAGATTACTATGAAATGGCTCAATAGGAGGAGATTTTAGAGGAAAGTTGGCATGAGGTCAAACCTCATGGAAACTTTTCTTTTAGTAACCATCTCTCCTCTAATTCTTGTTCTTTTTTGTGGTCCATCCCTGTATTTTTTCTGTGTCTTACAGTCTTTGTTTTGCACTTACATTCCTATTAAAATTCTACGTTTTTTATATTTCTATGTTTTCTCAATCATACCTTTCAAATATGCCTTTCATTAACTAATATGCAAAGCTTCATTGAAGTGAGCACACCACTTTTCAAACTTTCCCACGTTTTTTCCTTTTACCTCATCCAAACACCTATTTACGTAGAATTCCTTTGTTTTCCAATCTTTTTTTTCACATGCATTCTTATTATATTCCTGTATTTTTGTCTATTCCTACGTTTTGTAATCCTGTGTTTCGAAGGAGCCCTAAAACAAAGGATTTATGGAGAAATTTTGCAGGATTCCAATCATATAGGAAATTTCAAAGTTCTAAAATCCTATAAAATTCCTTAGGAATGGCTCATTGCATATAGATTTTGGAGAAAAGTATTAGAAATTTTTCTTTAAGTCTATCTCTCTCATTCAGTTCCTATGTTTTTTCTGACTATTTAAATGGTTATTCCTGTGTTTTTCTTGTGTTCTGAAATTCTCTATTTTACATATATATTCCTACCAAAATTATATATTTTTCATATTCCCATGTTTACCATTCTTACGTTTCAAAAGGTGCCTTATTTGGATGCTAAATCTTCATATGGCTTTGGAGGGAAACACAAAGAGATGATAGTTCATTGAAAGAAAAAGTACTTGTTAAACTTGTTATGTATTTATCTTTCCAAATAGGTTTGAAACTATTGTAATAATGATTGTGGCTTGTGTATCTTAGATTACAGTAGTTTCAAGCAAGCCACAAATTAGCAAGCCACAATCATTATTACAATATATTTCAAACTGTCATAAAGCCAATAGATCTCGAGCTTCTAGCATGGTTAGGACTAAAGCGTAACCTCAACTGACAAGGGCGTAGCGATGAGCGAGATGCAGCAACCAGTTTATCTATTATCTCAAAATAAGTTGATTGAAAATAGTTTCCTATTAACAATGTTCAACTTTCTCTATCATACATGCGTATAGTATAGGGTTTAAACTGTATGAATATTTTCGACCGTACCGTTCAACGTTTTCTTTTTTACCAACAGTTTTGTCAGTGTCGAAATCCTTTGGTAGCAAAAACAGAAACGTAATGTGTCCCGGAAATGACAATAAAAATATGACAGGGTTTTTCCTGACCGTTTTGTCATAGTCTAGGGTTTTTCCTGACCGTTTTGTCAGATTCTATTTTAGTCCGGTAATCTTCGAAAGAATTCCGGCAAAATTCTGGAAGTTGACTCCCAAGGTCCGGGAAGAACCCCTGGTGACTTCTTTGGAAATTGGAGAACAAGACCCACTCGTCAACTTGCCGGTTGGGTTCATGTATAAATGTGTACTCCCTCCATTCTATAAAATATAAAGATTTCAACCATTTAAATCTTGTTCTACAATATAAGGATTTCTAGCACTATTTACAATACTACTTATCCTATCAATATTTTCTCATTCAAATTTATTTCTTTCTTGATCTACCTTTTCACTTCTATTCATTCCATATTTATTAAGGGACACCAAAGTCTTTTTTACTTAATCTTAATCTCTGCTAAATAATCTAGAAATCTTTATATTTTGAAACAGAGGGAGTACATTATATCAGGGCCGTTGAAGGCGGGGAGCGAGATTGGCGGCTGCACAGGGCCCCCAATTTTTTGGAGCCCCCAAATCGGAGTGAGCCACTAGCCTGGGCTGCTTATGCGGCCTGCCGCCTGCAGTAGTCATGTGGGCTAGTTGATTAGCGAGCGTAGGCCAAGAGCCCAAGAGATGAGAACGGAGAATCGCCAGATGTCTCGTTGGCTCGTTCATGTTGCAAGCGTCGATCCCAATTCCTCCAAGCGGCAAGCGCGTGGCCCTTCTGCAATTCGACGAGACGATGACGCATCAAGACTCGCAACAAGTAGACGACGACCTAGGCGAGGTGACACGTTAGGGCAGGGCTAAGTGGCCACCTGTTGGAGAAACTAAATTACAGTGTTGAATAAAATTGATTCATTGAGATTAATCCCCTTAGAAATTCAATCACCTATGCGGAAAATTAATTCTAATCACTGACCTGCTTGTGAAGCCATCTTGACTTGATTTCTTCTTCTTCTCTGCTTCCTCTTCTTCTTGATGCTTCTCTGCGTGTGTGTGTGCCGACGGACGGATTGATGAAGACCTCACGAACCCCTTCTAGTGCGTTTGTGGATCGGACACAATTAGGGTTTGTAGTCGGAGACCGAGCGGCGTCCCGTTCTTCTCCAATTTCTCTTTTTATATGTGCACTAGTGGGGCTCGGGGGTTTCCTTCGGTTTAGGAGGTTCGGTTGAATCCACCGATCACGGATTCTATTCATTATCTTATCTCTAAGCCGATAAAACAACCAACATTCTCCCCTTGATTTAGAGGCTTAATTAATTTCTAAGTCTATTAAGTAAAACAGCTCCCCAAGGCAATGTGTCATAACAACTTTAAACGTCATTAAGACTACAAGACTTATAGTTCACTATAATACTTAAATAAACTCACATCTTAACTTAGCGGGTGTTGATTGAAAAATTAATCCCCTATTTCCAGGATCTTAGTCAAAGGCAATCACTTAATCCCATGCCGGCTACATGTTCTTTAAGTAAGTTGGGAGGTAAGCCTTTGGTTAGCGGATCCGCAAGCATAAATTTAGTATTTATGTACTCAATCTTAATTGTTTGATCCTGGACTCTATCTTTCACAACATGATATTTAATGTCAATGTGTTTGGCAGCTTCACTTGACTTGTTGTTACTCGTATAGAATACTGCAGCTTCATTATCGCAGTATATAACAAGTGGTCTCTCAATGCTGTCAACCACTTTTAATCTTGGGATGAAATTCTTAAGCCATACGGCCTGCCCCGTCGCATGGTAACATGCTACAAATTCCGCTTGCATTGTCGACGATGCAGTAAGCGTTTGTTTAGAGCTTTTCCACGAAATAGCTCCTCCCGCAAGGGTGAAAATATATCCTGAAGTGGATTTCTTTGTGTCTACGCACCCCGTGAAATCAGCGTCTGAATAGCCAAGGACTTCAAGCTTATCAGACTTTCTGTATGTAAGCATGTAATGTGTAGTTCCTTGTAAATAACGCAGAACTTTCTTTACTGCCTTCCAGTGGTCCATTCCTGGTTTAGACAGAAATCTGTCAAGCATCCCTGTGACGAATGCTAAGTCTGGTCGCGTACAGACTTGTGCATACATCAAGCTTCCGACAGCTGAAGCATAAGGTACCTTGTCCATTTCTTTAGATTCTAACTCATTTCTTGGACTTTGGAATAATCCGAATTTATCGCCCTTCATTATTGGAGCAGGTGAAGAGGCGCATTTACTCATATTATATCTTTCTAAGATTCTTGAGATGTAAGCTTTCTGAGATAGTCCTAGCACTCCTTTGGACCTATCTCGGTGAATCTCAATGCCCAAAACATAAGATGCTTCACCGAGATCTTTCGTATCAAACTTTGATGACAAGAATTCTTTAGTTTCTCGCAGCAGGTTCTTATCGCTGCTTGCTAACAAAATGTCATCAACATAGAGTACTAGGATGATGAATTTACCACCTTTATATTTAACATAAATACAGTTGTCCACCTCATTCTCCTTAAATCCGAACTGTCTGATGATCTGATCGAATTTAAGGTTCCATTGTCTGGACGCTTGTTTAAGTCCATAGATGGATTTATTAAGTTTGCATGCTAAATGGCCTTTTCCTTCCATAACAAAACCTTCCGGTTGTGTCATGTAAACATTTTCTTTTAGGTCACCATTTAGAAATGCAGTCTTTACATCCATCTGATGGAGTTCTAAGTCAAAGTGAGCCACTAGCGCCATGACAATTCTGAATGAGTCTTTCTTAGAGACAGGAGAAAAAGTTTCATTATAGTCAATTCCTTCTCTCTGTGAAAAACCCTTGGCAACTAGCCTTGCTTTAAATCGTTCGATGTTCCCTCTAGAGTCAAGCTTGATTTTGTAGACCCACTTACAGCCTACGGTTTTGACTCCTTTAGGAACTTCTACTAAATCCCATACTTTATTATGGCTCATTGATTTTAGTTCATCTTCCATAGCCTGAAGCCACTTAGATGAATCCTTGTTGTTTATTGCTTCTTTAAATGAGGTGGGATCGTCTACCTTCCCCATGTCTTCTTCATTCATGTATACTTCATAATAATCAGGGATGGCAGATCTCCTCACCCGCTGTGACCTTCTTAATTCTTGAGTTTCATTGTTTGTCACTTGAGGTTGAGGATCTTCATGTGGAGGTTCTTCTTCATTATGTGTCACTTCAATCTGTTGAGGCTCATCATCATTATTACTCTCAATATTTTCCTCAACAGAAGGTGTAGTACCAGACGGTCCAGAATTATCCGTTGGCGGTGCTACATCACGTGGCACATTAGAAATTATGGGGATGTTCTGAATAATTGGAATATCAGTCTCTCGGATTTCTGGAGTTTGAATATTAGCCCGAATTTCCTCAAGATTAATTTCCCTTGTCTGTGAGCTCCCCCATTTATTGTCCTCAAGAAAGACAGCATGTCTAGTCTCCACAAATTTAGTAACCCGATCTGGGCAATAAAATCGGTATCCTTTGGATCTCTCGGGATAACCGATAAAATGACAGCTCACAGTCTTAGGATCTAATTTCTTTAATTGTGGATTAAATATTCTGGCTTCCGCACGACAGCCCCACACACGTAAATAATTGAGTGTCAGTTTTCTTCCGGTCCATAATTCATAAGGGGTCTTAGGCACTGATTTACTAGGCACTCTGTTGATTATGTGTGCAGCTGTTTTAAGTGCTTCAATCCACAGCTTAGGTGACAGAGTAGAGTGATTCAGCATACTGCGCATCATATCCATGAGTGTGCGGTTGCGTCGTTCTGCTACCCCGTTTTGCTGAGGTTCTCCAGGCATGGAATATTGGGCAATAATCCCATGTTGCTGGAGATACAAGGCAAATGGACCAGGAATTTGCCCAAATGGAGCGTGTTTCCCGTAGTATTCACCACCACGGTCCGATCTCACAACTTTAATTTTAGCATTATGCTGATTCTCCACTTCAGCTTTAAATATCTTAAATTTCTCAAGAGATTCGGAACGGTCGCTTATGGGGTAAATGTAACCATAACGGGAATAATCATTTGTGAATGTTATAAATGAATCAAATCCATCCACAGATGTCATCGGGAACGGTCCACAAATATCAGTGTGAATTATTTCTAGTGGACTTGAGCTCCTAGTGGCTCCTTTCTTTATTGTTTTAGTGAATTTTCCCTTAATGCAATCTATGCAATGATCCGCGTCAGAAAAGTCTAAGGGAAGGAGTATCTCTTCTCTTATGAGACGTTCAATTCTCCCCCTAGAAATATGGCCTAAGCGACAGTGCCATAATTTCGACGACGTCTCATTTATCACATTCATTACTTTATCATTGCAGGCATTATTAACATTCAGGACCATATCATCCAAAGAGAGCAAGAATAGCTTATCTCGCACGAAGGCGAAGCCAATCACTTTATTATCTAATTTAATGTAACATGTTCTCTTTGAAAAATGACAGTCATAACCAGTTTCTGTCAACACTCGAACAGAAATGAGGTTTCTCTTAATTGAGGGAGCAAATAAAATATTATTCAGAATTAAATTGTAGCCACTAGGGAGTCTAAGTGCTAGGTCTCCAACGGCCTTCACTTCGATCTCCGCTCCATCAGCTACTCTTAGGATTCACTCCCCCTTTGCTACCGCCTGGACAGTAGTCAATCCCTGCAATGAGTTACAGACGTGCACAGTAGCACCTGAGTCAACCCACCAGGTATTAATGGAGAATTCAGAGTAAAATAACTCATTAACATTTGATATTTCATCAATCTCATTTATACCTTTCTTAGCTAGCCACTCTCGGAAGCGTGGACAATCCCTCTGCCAATGTCCATCTTTACTGCAAAACTTGCAATATGGACTTGCAGTGGTGGAGGCAGCTAAAGCTTGAGATTGAGGATGCGGCTTTGCTTGAGCAGTGTTACTCCCTCCAGACTTATGAGGGTGATATGACTTCTTTCTGCCACTACCCGAGCTTTGGCCTTGATTTGTTTTCCTCTTGCCTTTAGCATGGATGAGGTTGAGCTGATCTTTAAGTTTCTGCTTATCAGCCTTTTGTCGCTCTTCCTCTTCCACTGAGTGGGAGATCAATTCTGCTACGGTCCACTTCTCTTTTTGAGTATTATAATTAATCTTGAAGGGACCATAGTCAGGACCAAGAGAGTTCAATATGAAATGCACTAAGAAACCTTCAGACAATTCCATGTCCATGGTCTTTAGTGTATGTGCCATATGAGTCATCTCAAGGATGTGCTTTCTTACACCACCTTTGCCATCATACTGGCTGGTGATCAGCTTACTTATTAAGGTACTGGCATGGCTCTTAGATGAAGTCTTAAAATTCTCTTCAATGTTTGCCAAGTACGTCTTAACATCGTTTGAGTCCGTAATCCCTCCAATAATTCCTGGAGCGATAGTACTCTTGATGTACATGAGAGACATTCTGTTGGACTTTTCCCAAGAGGCTACTTTTTCTTCGTAACTTCACTTGGTATTATCATAAACTTCCTGACTCATTTCGTCAGTGTACATGGGCTCCTCAGGGGAGTCCTCTCTTAATGCTAAGTCATAGTCCAACATGCCAAGATTTAATAGCACATCGTTCTTCCACTCAGCGAAATTTGTTCCATCAAGGGGTGTAACAATTTTAAGCTGCCCCAATGCTGAAAATAACCAATGGAAAAAAATATTAGTAAAATATTACATATGATTAATTTGCGTTGGCTCAATTAATCACATGCGATGATAGGCTCCTTTTCTAAATTTAATCACCGTTGGGCAGAAAAAATTTAGAAAATATATGAAGTGACAAAAAAAAATAATCCTTAATTACATCACCGTTGGGCAGAAATAATTAAGGAAATAATATTATTAATTTATTTGACATGAAATTATAATTAACGTTGGTCAAAAAATAATTTCACCATAAATATTCTCTAGCAAAACTTCCCGTTGGTTCCATTCAGCTAGAAATAATTTTCAGAGTGTTTAGAATAATTTTCCATAATTTTTCAGCATTTTTAATGGCCAAGAAAGCATATAAAGGGATTTCTGTAAATAACAAATGAATAAAACAGTGGGAATTGATTTAATTTCAAGCGCGGGCGCGGGCGCGAGGCCCGGGGGCGCGGGCGCGAGCGCGGGGCACGGGGCGCGGGCGCGATCGCGGGCGCGGGCGCGGGGCCCGGGCGCGAGGCGCGCGGGCGCGAGCGCGGGCCCGGTCCCGGGCGCGAGGCGCGAGCGCGAGCGCGCGGGCGCGATGTCGGCCGTTCCGTTCGATCCAGATCGAACGGCTACGGTCATCCCCGCATCTGATTTTGTTAGCGCCGTCCGATTCAATCCGACGGCTGAGATCATTTTTCACCGGGTCAAAGCCATCGGCTGTCGGCGGCCGAAGCCCTAACCCTATCCCCGGTCGATCCCCTTTTCTTCGTGTATTCTTCCCGACGCGCTCGACGAGCAAGCGGCGGCGGTGACAGCGACGGCTATGGCGACGACGCGCCGAGCGAAGCAACGGCGACGACGGCCAATGCCCGTCTTTACTCTTCCCCTTCCCACCCCAGTTCTCCTCCCCGTGCGCAAGAGCAACACCGAGGCGAGCCTCGGTCTCGCGCGGCCGAGCGACGGCGCGAGACCGGTCTGGGGCAGCGGGATGGCTTAGCGGCGAGGCGAGGAGGTAGTTCCCGAGGCACGGATGCGAGCACATCGGCAGCGAAGACGACGAACCGGGTAAAATAATCCCGATTTCATTGTATTCGCGTTGATTTTGGGTCTTATTCAAATTAGGGTTCTTCGGATTTGGGGATTTTGATCTTTGCCGAGTTAATTGATGATGACTTCACTAAGGGATGAAGATTTTGGGATTAAATTCTAAGGGGCTTGGCTCTGATACCACAATGTTGGAGAAACTAAATTACAGTGTTGAATAAAATTGATTCATTGAGATTAATCCCCTTAGAAATTCAATCACCTATGCGGAAAATTAATTCTAATCACTGACCTGCTTGTGAAGCCATCTTGACTTGATTTCTTCTTCTTCTCTGCTTCCTCTTCTTCTTGATGCTTCTCTGCGTGTGTGTGCCGACGGACGGATTGATGAAGACCTCACGAACCCCTTCTAGTGCGTTTGTGGATCGGACACAATTAGGGTTTGTAGTCGGAGACCGAGCGGCGTCCCGTTCTTCTCCAATTTCTCTTTTTATATGTGCACTAGTGGGGCTTGGGGGTTTCCTTCGGTTTAGGAGGTTCGGTTGAATCCACCGATCACGGATTCTATTCATTATCTTATCTCTAAGCCGATAAAACAACCAACACCACCGACCAGTAGGCGAGTGCTGCTGAGGCCCAGCGGCTCTACCGCCTCCTCATTCTCGACTCCTTAATCAGATTGGCTTGATCACTTGACCAAAATTTAGGGCCCCAATTTGCATTTTGTTCCGAGGCCCCAAAATCCTAGAGATGGCCCTGCATTATATCATCCTTCTCATCTGCAACTCTGACAAATATGTTGGTCACTGGAAAATATCAGGCTTACAAATTTATAATCTATCATAAGTTATTCCCATGTTATAATTATAATATATTGGCATTAAATCATGAATGATATGATGATGCAAGGATGAGGTTATATAGTCATGTGATGTTACAGTGCATTCTGATGTGAATTTTAGGCTTTCATCGGTATTGGTATATTTCCATTCCAACAGTTTTGTTTCTGATGTCTCGATAGTATCGATATTGTTATCGTTTCTGACTCTACCATTCTGAATTCGTTTCTAAGAAACAAAATATGGTAATGGAAATGAGAGAGGAGTTTTTCGACCGTTTTCATCCGTAACAAGGTAGTCGTAGGTGAACCTGTGGCTGGATTGAATCCTTCGCAATGGAAATGCCCTCGCCTCCTTGACTAAACTAAGGAGAAAGAAAACGAATCGTAGGGGAACCTGTGGCTGGATTGAATCCTTCACGATGGAAATGCCCTCGCCTCCTTGACTAAACTAAGGAGAAAGAAAACGAATGCGCGTGCTAACGCTTTCGTACTAGTGCACTCAATCCGTTGCTTATTCTCAGCCACCCGTAGGCGGATCCTACCAACCAAAATCAAATGAAAGAAGCCCTCTGACCTTCTCCTCTTTCCTCTCCTCGTACCCCTCAACTACTAGGTTGTGGAGAGGGCCTCGGTATCTCTATTTGCTATGAGAAACCTACAAACCATCTTATGAAATTTAGTATTCTCCTACCCCTTCCTTCCTCAATTGTTTTCATCCCTACATGCGTAGCTTTCTGGAGTAAAATTTTCATTTTTTTCATGTGTTTCTATGATTTTGTTATTTCTCCATTTTCATTTTCCTTGTTCCAAGAAAACCCTCATTTTGTAGCAGAATTTTCATAAAACTTTCTAGAATATAATAGAATTATTTTCTTACTTCACAACTATTTTCCTTTCGATGCATTTTTGTGTAGATTTGTACGGAACGGTAATGTATAATATACCATTATATTGTCTTTCAAGTTTGCATTCTTTTCCTCTTAAGTTCTCTTTTAAGAAACATGTTCGAGACAATAAAACCTATGGATGGATATGAGAAAAAAATTCTTGAATAAGTCATCTGGTGAATTATGTAACATGAATTAAACTGCAGGTTGAGCAAATCTTTTGTTTCGATTAAATATTATATAATTCACGTTTTCACAAAATAAAATTACTCTCAGGAATTTCTACTCTCCTATTAGCAAATTAAAAAAAATTAAACCCCCAAAAAATATCGTAGGGAAAATTTCTCGTGAATTAACCTAAAATGGGCCTTGGGGACACAAGTGCGATTGATTGCGAGATCTCTGCGGAGGAAAGGACCCATGCAGAATGGTGAGCTGCACGAGCGCACGGCCCAAACCATGCACAACTGCAAGTTTTTCCCCCTTTTTGTGATCTTTCCCCCAAATTTTAGGGGCCAAAGTATTGCAGAACACGCAGCACATGCACGAAAATGCACAAAACTTTGATCCATGTAGGCCAGTTGGCTTGAGGTTGTCATTAAGAAATGATTCTTTCTTCTAATACCATGATGCTTTTAAGTGCAAGCAAACGCCACTCTCCCAACTTCAAAGTACAGTTTTTTTTCCTTTTTTTTTTCTTTTTTGAGAGGATGCAGACATCATAAGAGACTTCTCTTCTTGTCATTTTCTCTTGCAACCAAAGCCACAACAATAGTTTTCTGCTGAAACCTACAAGCAACTATCAAGTACTATCACGGAGAGTATGAAAACGAGTGCTCATTACTCAAGAAATGTAGTTAAACACACACACATTAATTAGCCTAACTATCCAAGCAATGGAAAGTACAGTTTGTACATTCTGTCACCATGCTACAATCATGCCAGAAAGATGCAAGAATCAAGATAAGAAGAGAAGAACACCAAGATCAGCAACAAATTAGTCATCTAGATTGATAGTTTGAGACATAGAGAGTAGTAGTTCATGATGCTTGTTGACAAGGGCTCAATGGACTTAGTGCTCGTCCCCTGTGGGCTGGCGATCATGCTCGGCTACCACCTCATCCTCCTCCACCGGATTCTCCGGCACCCACACACCACCGTGATCGGCTACGAAAATCACAACAAGCTCGCCTGGGTGGAGCGCATGATGGTGCAGGTCATCTTCTTCGATCGGCTCTGTTTCTTTCTTTTCTTTTGGTGATCATGGTGATGAAATGGTTGGTTCTTGAAATGCCTCAGACGGCGGGGCCGGAGGAGTCGGCGCTGGCGCTGGGCGTGATCTCGGACAACATCTCGGCGGCGACGACGCTGGCGTCGGTGTGCATCGCGCTGGGCTCGCTGATCGGCACGTGGGTGAGCAGCTCGTCGGTGCCGGGGGCAGGCGCCGGCATCGTCGTCTTCTACGGCGACGGTAGCCACGCGACGGCGACGGTGAAGTGCGTCGTGCTCCTCGCCTGCTTCCTCGCCTCCTTCACCTGCTTCATCCAGTCGGCGCGGTACTACGTGCACGCGAGCTTCCTCATGAGCGCGCTCGGCTCCGACGTGCCGGTGGACTACGTGCAGCGCGCGGTGGTCCGCGGCGGCAACTTCTGGGCGGCGGGGCTCCGCGCGCTCTACCTCGCCACGGCGCTGCTCATGTGGGTGTTCGGCCCCGTGCCAATGCTCGCCTGCTCCGTGCTCACCGTGGCCGTGCTCCACCGGCTCGACGCCAACTCCATGCCGCTGCACCACCACCGGTTCACGGCGAGGGACAAGGAGGCAGCGGCGACGGCGCTGCGGCCTGTGGCCGCCGCGAGATCAGCCCTTGCAAGGGGAGGCCGAGCCGGCCATGGCAACACAGTGATCTTCTCCCCGGCTTCGCTTGTCAGCTGATAGTGAGAAATAATTTCCACGACTGATCTTACAATTTTTTTTTGGTAGTTTTCTTCAGAAGCGCCGAATGCTCAGTGGGTTTGCATTGCATTGTAGATTTGTAGTGACACTCGAAAAAATGCAATGGGGGATGTGTTACTTCTTAGCAACTGAAAGAGTGAAAGATCATCTGTGGCTTCAGAAAAAAAGCTGATAACATGATGTGGGTTCAAAGTTGCCTAAATCGGCCTAAAATGCAAGAAAATTCACAAAATGGGGGATGTGTTACTTCTTAGCAAGATCATGGCGCAAGGCATGCACAGCAGGAATTCATCGTTTGCTAATTAAAACAATGCAGTTAGGTTTCTCATGCCATAACCATTGCATGGCATCATACCGTACATTTTGGCAATGTAACTAGAAAACACAGGCACTCACCTCATCAACCATATTCCACAAAATTGCACTGGCTTCAACCAATGTTACCGTCCTTTGAATTGTATTAAGGCTTACCTTGCGACCACTCCACTACTCATGGAAAACAGACATTTTTTTTCTAAGATAATGAAATAATCAACTTCCGGCCTCTCGAAGAGTCATTTAACCACGACAACTTCTTCATACCTGCCACAATCCAGTACACAACAAACATTGAAAGCTGATCATTTCACTCTATTAATACTGTCTAAATGAAAAGAGAAAATCTTGTAGATACTATCGTTCAGCCACAATCTGTAGGAATATTGCAAAAGAAGAGACATGTAAAAAATGATAAATGCTTGTTTACGGACATCCAGCCATACAGAAATAGTAGAGATTATCTTAAACAATGTTTCAGGCTGGTAAGAAGCATGAACTTTAGATGCAGATTTTTGTACATCTGTGGGTGGGAGTTACAGAATATAACACTTCTAAAACTCTTGCTGCCAATCAGCTACAGTCTGATAGCTCCAATTACAACAACATTTTACTGGGGGTATGTTATGTAGTGAAAGGTGGGGAGGATCTCAACTCCTGTCAATTTACATGGAACAATAATACCCCAATGAAGAAACCACAAATGCAAACCATGAATACCACTGACACATCAAAGTTAGCTTTTCTTCCAACCTGGGATTAACAGCCCCAACCTCTAAAGAATTTCTTGATGTAACACTAAAATCTCACAGACAACCAGGTTAGGCAGCAAAAGAAAGTCATCTTTTTAGTTACTCATCATATAATCAGGTGAGCATATGGTTCCTTCTCACGGACAACGAATTTAGGATGAACAGCACCCAGACTTTTTCACAGCAGAGACATCATCTTTGCCACCAACGTTGATGGTCTGTCCTCTTGGTGGAGCAGCAGGGTCATCACCTATGTCGAGGGCCTTCTTGCTGACAACACGATAAATCTGAGTTAGCACCTCAGTGAAGGCACTCTCTACATTCATGGACTCCAGCGCAGATGTTTCCATGAAGAAGGTGCTTTCCCTCTCGGCGAAGCCCTTGGCATCCTCGACTGATACAGCCCTAAGGTGACGCAGATCAGCCTTGTTGCCAACAAGCATGATGACAATGTTTGCATCTGTGTGATCCCGAAGCTCCTTCAACCACCTCTCTACATTCTCAAAGGTCACATGGCGTGTCACATCGTACACGACAAGTGCGCCAACAGCCCCTCGATAGTATGCGCTTGTAATCGCCCGATACCTGTTGAGGGAGTACAAAAGAAACTTCAGGCCCATACTGAGCATTGAAACTATCAACATGATTGAGAGGTCATCAAATGCATGGAGCAGATTCTAAAGATGCTATCAGTAAAACCAGGATTATATTTTAAAGAAGATGCCTAATACATGTCAAATGCATGAAGCTCTTTGAGCCACACTAGGGACAACCATTTGATTGTAAATGACACAAGAATTGCTGCAAACATCAGTATAAAGCTATAATAAAAAGGGAATATTCCTTGTGACTCTATAGTCATTGGACGACTACTCAGGTTACTTCCTATGTGTAGGATGAACGGTGAACTGCCAGACAAGATTAATTTAGAGCTATACAAATAAACAAACGTTGTAACAAAACAATTTTTCAAATAAAATGCAAGGAGGCGGTAGGATTTGAAACAGTGTAAAATGTCCATACACATTATCGAAAACAGAGCATCACCATTCACCAACGCAAAGGTGCTGAATAAAATTGGTTAACGGCGACGGTGGAAAAATAAACTAGAATCTCTGTCAGAACAATAGTCTTACAACGCTTTTTTATTCACATGAAGATTGAATGGCCCTGGCTAACATTCAGAGATATGTAAAGAAAGGATTTTACAGGAAATATAGTACAATGACAACGACAAATTGCATAAGAAAGGCCATCGTTTTCATGATTGTACACAATGTGATCCAAACTATCTCAATGCATGCGGCAAAAAAGAAGTACGATCAATCTTAATCAATATATATGCCGGCGCCTACTGAATCACGCAGAAGAGAGAGGACAAGAAACAATCAACGCATTTCCTATACAAGCGAATCCCACAGCCTGAATCCTACCGAAAAACGTCTAATTTCCTCAAGAAACGTAACATGAACCTGATCACAATGCTGAACAAATGTAGGAAGACGAACCGATCAAAGCAGGATCGACGAATGTAACTATATGAACGCGTTAGAAAGGGAGAGAAAAAAAAAAAGAAAGGTAACGCGGGGTGGAGGGTGATCGACCGACCTCTCCTGGCCGGCGGTGTCCCAGATCTGGGCCTTGACGACCTTGTCGTCGACGCGGATGCTCCTGGTGGCGAACTCGACCCCGATGGTGGACTTGGACTCGAGGCTGAACTCGTTACGGGTGAAGCGGGACAGCAGGTTGGATTTGCCGACCCCGGAGTCGCCGATGAGAACCACCTTGAACAGGTAGTCGTAGTCGTCCTCCGCCCTGTACGCCATCGCCCCTCGACGACGACTGCTCGCTCGCACACCGCTTCCCGGGGCCCGCGGCCGCAAGCGAGAGGAGAGGAGGAGACAGGAGAGGAGCCCGCAGGCGAGAGGAGGGGAGGGGGAAGCGGAAGCGGAAGCGCGCTTGGTGCGCGTATATGAGAATACGAGGAGCAAGAGAGGTGGAGACAACGTTGTTGCCGACGACTAAAGGAGAGGGGAACCCCGGAATAGCAAAACGGGTGGAGCAGCAGCTGTCAGATTTGCGTCGCCTCGGCCTCGCTGGCCTGGTGGCCGTTTTTCCCTTTGTTTTTTTTTTGACACAACCAACACACGCGGCCTGCGGCGACATGCGTCCACCCGGCGAGGCCAGGCTCCTCCTCCCGCACATGGTGATGGTGGCGATGGGTGCCAGATTCCGGCAGGCCATGTTCCTTCTTCAGTTCAGGTTTTCAGGCTGGGAATGGAAGTTTCTGTCAGATACTTTCAGCAATTCATTCCTGCCTCTGCTCTGCAGGGGTTGATCGTCAGAGTTAAGAAAGGCATACGTGGAAAGCAGTGATTTTTGGACAAGATGATGCCACTCTGGAGTAGCACTTAGCGGAGCGTGCGTGCGTGCCCGCATGTTTCTGTTTACAGTGTGGCTAACAAGCATGTTTGGCACACAGCTTTCTAAACAAGATGTTGAAAGTTCGCAAGCAGTGTTTTGAGTCAGGGGCTGTCATAGCACTACCACGGTTTTGGAGATCCAATGCTAAGCTCATGTGTATAAAATCGTGGCTCCGGAATGAAAAATTGAGGGCTGTTGTGATGTTACAGCTTTTTGGGCAAACTGCCATGAAACTGTAAAAAAAAAAATGCGATTTCAGACCCTTTGGTTGAAATTGTTATCAGACTCCCCATGAGCCAATACCTATCCTCCTTAGGCTTTCCATGTAAACTTCAGGCAAAGCATATGAATTAAGCAACTAGTTTGATGATGTTATTGTAAGGAAAATGTAGAACTTACATCACTAGAGCCACAGATTCTGATGATTCATTCACTCAACAGTATCTTCAGCCTGGCAACGCATACTCAGCCAGCCACCGTGCTGCTTGCCGGCTGCGTCAATGACAATAGCCTGGTCAGATAAACGATATACTCCACAGACTAAATCTTCTCACGATTAGGTAGCAGCACCTGATAGATCATGCAAAGTTTAGCTACATTAATAATGAATCTTTACGTGAGCACCAACTGTTCCTGTAGGCCTATCAAACACTCCATATCTCTGGCATCCTTGTTTTCACAAAAATGGTATAACAAAATACCCATTGCTGCTATCTTCAGCTTGCTTTACCAACACCAGTATTTGAGTTCAACAAAGAATACTTACACTATATTTCATCCTTGGTACCGGCAGGCCATGTTCCTTCTAGTTCAAGTCAGGCCATAGGAATGGAAGTTTTTGTCAGATATTTTCAGCAATTCAATTCCTGGTTCTGCCCACCGAGAAGCAACCTTAAGAGAGAGGTTGCGTATGGCCATGTGCAGGGTGATCATCAGAGTAAAGAAGGCTATGGGGAAAGCAGTACTTCTAGGCTCTGTACAAGGCCACTCAGCGTGTGTGTGCGCACGTTTCCATTTGCTGTGTGGCTAAGAAGCATGTTTAGTACACAGTTTTCTAAAAAGGATGTTGAAAGTTGAGAACAGTGTTTTAAATCAGGGGCTGTGGCTGTGCTATCACAGTTTTGAAGACCAAACGATGAGCTCCTCTAGTCTGTAAAATTGTGGCTGTAGAATGAAAAACTCTGGGCTGTTGCGGCACATTGTGGCTTTTGGTCACAATGCCAATGAACCACAAAAATCGCGATTTAAACCTTGGTTGCAATGGTTTTATTTTATTATCAGACTGACAAGAGCCAATAATTACCATCCATATGTTTTCCATGTAAAATCTTAGGCAAAATATATGAATTAAGCAACTAGTTTGATGCAGTAATGTAAGGAAATGAAGAACTTACACCACTAGAGAGAGCCGCAGATCTGAAGATGCCTCCACTGTTAGACTTCACTGAACAAAATCTTCATCTTGGCAACACATACTCAGCAACTGTGCTACTTGCCGACTGCACCATGATAAAAACCTAACCAGATACATGATATGTTCCACAGATTATTTCTTCTCACGATTTGATAGCCGCACCTGATATATCGTGAAAAGTTTGGCTGCATTAATAATGAATCTTTATGTGAATACCAACTGCTCTTTTAAGCCCATCAGACATCCATTTCTCTGGCATGCTTATTTTCACAGAAATGGAATAACAGAATATCCATTGCTGCTATCTTCTGCTTGCTTTACCAACACAAATATTTGAGTTCAACAGAGAATACTTTGCACTGAATATTTACATCATCCTTGATTTCAATCGCATACCTGGTAACAGGAAAACAAAGTAGTTACAAATTTTATAATTTATTGGTGGCCTAAAACTATGACCCTTGATTTTCAGTACATCTCAGTTGAATTGGTACCTTAAGATGACACTAACAGGAGAGGATTAACACCTTGTTGTCCAAACTTCTTCCAATCTAAACATGCTTCAGCAAACTTCTCCCTTCAGACTGTTGAGCTGAGCTACCACCAGTCCATCATATGACAATGGAATTATGCTCTTCTATATTATGTTTTTGTCTAGGTATCACCTCTTCACTCAGCACGGGAACAATCACCGACTCATGTAATCCTTTTGAAATGGTGGTTCAGTAGAAGGCCTGTAGGTGACATGGCCAGAGTGAGTCATCAGGATGCCTACTATATTTTGTTTGTAGCCTGCATTGCACCATCATTGTTGTGTTGTCCACTACAGATCCTTCAGGGATTCATTGCACTAGAAATATAATTAGCCATCACCAGTAATCTCCACACGAACAAGAACCACCTCTAAAGTGGTGAAAACGATTAGAATCGCGCAATATGATCAGCCTGTCCTCAATTGCGGAGATATACTTGAAAGCATTGTGGCAGTCTCCACATACCCTGAGGTTCTTTATCACTCGGATAGGCCTCCCAGGAGGAATATTTAAAATTCCATAAGCAACAGCAAGCTTTTCGCTGTGGTACTTGAGCATGTGCTCCTTCTCTTCCTCCTCCACATCATGTAAAACAATATCTGTAGCTGATACATAGCCAGCTTTCTTCATTCTCATGTCAAGGTCTTCTAAGAAAGCATATATCTTTTCTTTCTCAGGGTGCACACAATCACCAACTGAGAAAGTGTGGACTTTATTCTGTACTTCAATCCAACTGAATCCGGGCACCTTCTTCACACCCCGCTCCTCCATCATAACTCTCATTTTCCCCACATCACGCCATTTCCCAGAAGATGCATATATATTTGAAAGCAATACATACATGCCAGCATTTTCAGGCTCTAACTCAAATATTTTCTCAGCTGCGCTCCTGCCAAGTTCAGGATTGCGGTGGATCCGACTTGCACCGAGCAATGCACCCCACATGGTAGAATCTGGCTCAAATGGCATG
Source organism: Oryza meyeriana var. granulata (assembly GCA_003991445.1). Lineage (NCBI taxonomy): Eukaryota > Viridiplantae > Streptophyta > Magnoliopsida > Poales > Poaceae > Oryza > Oryza meyeriana. The sequence continues at coordinate 67,780 of RYFJ01000650.1, read as the reverse complement.
TCCTTCAAAAGATCATGTGCTTCAGACAATCGTCCAGCCCGCCCAAGGAGGTCTATCATACACGTATAGTGCTCAGGTTTTGCTGTCACGCCAAAATCGTGGTGCATTGAGTAGAAGTATGAAATGCCTTTCTCAACCAAGCCAGAATGACTACATGCTGCAAGCACTCCAACCTGAAAGTTAAATTACCCAAAAACCATGAGTACAGAACAAGGGAACAAATCTTCTTGTTTATTACTACTCAAAAAGAAAACAGGGTATTCTTTTTATTATTACTTTAAACTAAACTGGGCCAGTTCTCACTGTTGACATTTCCAATAAATATTTTACCTAAAGTGGGTGAACTTGCCACAGATTTAGTCAACCATTTAAAGGAGACAAACTGAATTTTGTTATCTGAAAATTTGTGTGCTAGCACTTAGCAGCACTAATTGCACAAGGTGCAGCTTTTCTAATCAATATACTTAAAAGGCATGTTCCAGGAAACAAATTCGTACCAGAGTAATATCATCTGGCTTGGTGGATGTTGTCCTCATCGTATCAAACATTTCAAGTGCTTCCTTTCCAAAACCGTGTCGTGCGTAGCCAGCAATCATAGTATTCCATGAAACTACATCCCTCTCTTCCATTTCCTCAAAAGCATTCCGAGCATCCTCCATGTCCCCACATTTAAAGTACATAGCTAGGAGTGCATTCCCAACAAAACATCCCACCCCATAACCAGACTTAATCAATCTCCCATGAAGCTGCATTCCACATTCAAGGGCAGCAATGTCAGCACATGTGCTCAACACACAAGCGAATGCTGATCTATTCACCCATTCACCACACCGCCCCATTTCAATGAACAACTGCAGGGTTTCCTCACTGCAACCGCCCTGAGAATACGCAGCCAGCATTGCAGCCCAGGAGACTGCATCCTTCTGTGGCATCGTATCAAAAACTGCCTTTGCCTCCTCCAACATCCCTGCCTGAGCATACCCTGTCAACATTGTGTTCCATGATGCCACATTCCTGCAGGGCATCATATTGAACAGTTCCTTTGCTTCATCCATCATCCTCCGCTGAACATAGGCTGCCACCATTGCATTCCAGGACACCGCGTTCCTCTCTGGCATGGCATCAAACACCCTCCTGGCCTCCTCTAACATTCCATTTTGTGCATACCCAGACACGACTGCTGTCCATGTGAATACATCCCTCACTGGAGCTGCGTCAAACAACTTTCTCGCCTCCACCATATTCCCTCTTCTTGCATAACATGAGACCATAGTATTCCAGGATACAACATCCCTCGCTGGCATCCTATCAAATAGCTCCCTTGCCTCTGACATCTTACCCCACTGCACGTACCCCGCCATCAGTGCATTCCAAGAGATTGCATCCCACTCTGTCCTTGAATTGAACAAACCCCTTGCTTCCTCAATCCGTCCGTTCCTGACATATGCCGCAAGCATGCCATTCCATGAGACGGCATCCTTCTCTGGTGCAAGATCAAAGTAGTGTTGTGCAAGCGATACAAGTCCATGGTTTGCATGTGACGAGATCATGACGTTGTAGGTGACCGAATCCTTCATGGGCATTTCGTCGAACAGGCCACGCGCGTCGGCGAGGGACGAGGAGACCGCCAACGCGTGGAGGAGGGTGTTGTAGGAGAACGTGTCCGGGCGGGGGATGCCGCGGAAGAGGGAGACAGCCAGAGGGAGGCGGCCGTTGGAGGCGTAGCCGGCCAGCATGGCGTTGTAGGTGGAGGTGGAGCGTCGGGGCATGGCGGCGAAGAGGCGCTCGGCGTCGGCGACGCGGCCGGCGCGCATGTGGGCCGTGATGGCCTTGTTGCGCCGGATCACCTCCGCGTCGAGCTTCCCCGAGGAGGAGGCGTCCCCGGCGGCGGGCGGCGGCCGATGGCTTCTCTGCCGGGCCGCGGAGCGGAGATGGCGGGAAGGGAGCATGGGCGCCGTCTTCAAACTGCGATTGTGTATTCCACAAAGGAGGTTTGTAATGAAGCCCATTTTTTTTCCTTAGGGGGCGATTGTGTTTGCTTATAAGCCAACTAAAATAAGAAATATCATTAACACGTGATTAATTAAATATTAACTATTAAAAATTTAAAAAATAAATTTATTTGATTTTTTAAGATACTTTTATATAGAAAATTTTTATAAAAAACGTACCATTTTATGTTTTAGAAAATTTGCTAACGGAAACTAAGACCCATAAACAATAAGTAGAAAAAAAAACACCTATATAAAAAAATTTTTGTAAAAAACACACTATTTTATATTTTAGAAAGTGTGCTAAGAGAAATCAGAAGAAGAAACGTATCCCGAATGCTCTGTTATTGTGTGGGCTCTGAAGGAGTTTTACCCTTTTTTTTCTTTTCCTAGTGGAACGGGCTCAAACCGGCCCATCAAAGCGACTTTTTAGAAACTGATTTTGAATTTAACATAACAAAGTGACTTTGAGAAGTTGATTGACCAAGAATGAGTCTGAATGTCTGATACTCGTACAAGCTAAAATTTGGAACATCTTGAGATTTGTTCGTGCTGAAGGGAAATTTCAGCTCTATTCGGATTACTCAATTTATGTTCAATTCATTCAAATCTGTTTATAATTTAAATCGAGTAAATTGTGCCAGTGGTATAATAACTTCTGAATCGGGTGAGTTCTAGTACACCGTAATGTGATTTGCAACAAAATGCGGTGCAAACGAGGACAAAATCGCTAAGACTGTCCCTAACGAGGATGACATGGTGGACATTCACCAAACATATTGCGTAATTAACTTAGTACACCCTCCATCCCAAATATTTAAATTTTATCCTAAATATAATTATTTAGAACATGTAAAAAATAACTTTATCCTATTATTTTTCATATTACTCCTGGTAGGCCCCATCACCTTGAGACCCACATCCTACCTATGTCATCCTTAGGCTGAGTTCGAATCTGAATAAAGAAGGAAAAACTTTTCATTTTCCATAAGCATACTTTCCAAACTGCTAAACAGTGTATTTTTTACAATTATTTTAAAAAATCATATTAATCTATTCTTTAAGTTTAAAATAATTAATTCTCAATTAATCATACACTAATGGTTCAAGTCGTTTTGCGTGACTTTCTTCCTCTTCCCTTTGCTCTCACCTTCAAACTATACCTTAGTCCCTATCATCCCAACATGCATTAATGAGAAATATTTTAGACTTTTCATCCTAATTTTTAGTTTCTCCAAAACCCTCGTAGATAGCTATATTTTATAACGGAAGGAATAATATTGTCCTTTAACAATAACATACCATTAGCTTTACAAGTAATACGAATAGGGATATGTAGGTCAACCTGTGAGTAATTTATGTCTGGTTCTAATTCTATGGATAACCTCAAAAATAAAATTTACTTTTTGAGCTAACCATGGACTGTAGATCAATCCGCGCCCATCCTAGATATGAGGTAGGAAACTTTGGGTTTTCTTTTGCTATGAGCATAAAAGTTTTTTTTTAAGTTAGTTGTATTTCACAACCTTATTATGTTTATTGGATTCAAGATAGTATCATTTTAATTCAGTCCAGTGTGCCCTATTTTCTTAATAAAGATTTTCTCCTTCATAATAAATACGGTGACAATGATTTGGATGGAGTTCTGTGAAGTATCGGGCGAAGATTTCATCGAGAATATACCGCGATAATGACGTAAAAAAAAGAATCTGCCACATGCCAAGTATCTTTGTGCTCTTTTAGATTTTTCTCAGAAATGAATCAACTGAAACTTGTGGCCCAAAAATGTGACAAAATATTGCAAAAAGAAAAAACAATTGTGACAAAAATATGTCCTTGCCGAGACAACGTGGCCCAAAAGGCCCAAATCTTCCATCGACGTCGCTTCCAACTTCAGACACGGTGCACTCGCCGCCGCTTCGACGGAGATGGGCGGCGCCGCCGTGGCCCTGCTCGCGGCCACTCGCCGGCGCCCTACTACCCCGCTCTCATTCTTCCTCCCTCGCGCGGCCCGTGCGGGGCTCCACGAGGCTGCCGCTCCGGCGGAGGAGGAGAAGGGGAGGACCCCGAGGAGGCGGAGGAGCAGCAGCAGCCGCCTTCTTGGGCCGGACATCCCCGACGCCTGGGACCCTCCACCGCGAGCCGCGGCGCGGCCGCCTCCCCCGGGGGGCGCCGGAGGTGAGCGGAGCTTGCGGGGCTTGCTGATATTTGCTCAAAGGTGTGGTCGTATCTACGCTAGGCGTGCGCTTCGTGGATCAGTGATTTCGCTGGGAGATGCCATTCGAAGTATTCAAATGGTTTTGGGGTTAGTAGATGAATTTTGAGAGCGTGTGGCAGGTACTTAAATTCAGTGATTCGCTTGATTGGTGCAGAACCCACTTCCAGATCCTATAGCAGCTTAGTGAGTGGTGCAGAACCCACTTCCAGATCCTGTAGCAGTTTAGTGTCGAAAGACTTGCTGTTGTTGCTTGTGGATGATGACATCTGAGAATAGAGTTATTGGTAGACCAGAATGTTGATCCAAATGAAACGCAAGTGTTAGTTTCTTTTAGTAGCTCTACTTGGTTGGCGCAACTTGTAAGCACCTGAAAAATGGGCAGATGCACGGGGGGAAAATTACAGATTTACTTAAGCCAAGCTGAAAATCTGAAACCGTGCTGTAGAGTAGTGTTGTTTGGTGGCTGCAGTATTCCTTTGTGTAGTTGGTGGATGGTTGTAGGCAGATTTCTAGGTTTGATACCCTTCATGGTTGTGGTTGTGGACTCGCTTCTATTTCCATGAAAAGAATGTGAAGCTTCAGTTCTTCACAATTGATGGGTCATAGAAGGAGCCTTATGTTTGATGTTCTAAACTTTTACTTTTGTCTTTCTTGTAGTTGATTATGAGTCCACCACGACCATTATTGATGGCAAGTCTGTTGCGGAGGACATAAGGTTTCAGATCGCTGAAGAAGTTCTTCAAATGAAAAATGCAGTGGGGCATGTGCCTGGCCTAGCTGTCATATTGGTAGGCGATAGAAGGGACTCTCAATCATACGTGCGATACAAAATAAAGGGCTGTGAGGAAGTTGGAATAAAGTCTTTGTTGGCAGAGTTGCCTGGGAACTGTACTGAAGATGAAGTGGTGGATTCTGTGTCAAAATTCAATGAAGATCCATCTGTTCATGGCATCCTTGTGCAACTACCTCTACCACAGGTAATATGGTAAACTGTTCTAGTGCTGCAACTGCTTGAACATGGATTTAGTTTGTAGATCAATATTGTGAAAACCTTTCATTTGCACCCATTAGATGCATGTTTTGTTTGATGATTAGTGCAAACTACTCTTGTTCTCATTGTAATAGACAGCCAACTTCTGTTATCTTTTATTTACTTTTCATTTTCAGTATGTTTGGTCAAGATTCAGTTTACTCTAAATCCATACTTATCTATATCATTTTTGATATTGTCACAATAAACATGAAGCTATCTATTCAACGTGCTAATTTTGTATAAATCAGCATATGGATGAGGAAAGGATTCTGAGCGCTATTAGCCTAGAGAAGGATGTTGATGGTTTCCATCCATTGAATGTTGGTAATCTTGCCCTCAGAAGTCGGAAACCTTTATTTGTGCCCTGTGCTGCAAAGGCTTGCCTTGAGCTATTGCTCCAATCTGGGATTGAACTCATGGGAAAGCACGTCACTGTGATTGGGAGAAGCAAAGTTGTCGGGTTGCCCACTTCTTTACTTTTACAGGTAAAGCAAAGTTATTACCTTAGGTTTTACTGCATTATTATGAGGAAAGTATTGTAACAAACTAACAATTTTTTTTCTCCCAGAGACATCATGCCACTGTTAGTATTATTCATGCTTTCACAACAAATCCAGAAGAGATTACTCGTCAATCTGATATTGTGATCTCAGCCGCTGGAGTGGCCAATCTTGTAAGAGGAAGTTGGTTAAAGAAAGGTGCGGTTGTGATCGATGTTGGAACAAACCCAATAGAGGTAAAGAAAATATTGTTTATGGCAGTTATGTTCGAGAACATGAATGCTTGATTTACAACATCTGTACTCTGTAGTATTGTTGGTGTTATTTATTTAACATATCCATTTTTAGTAGCATCTAAATAAATGATAAAATGTTACTTTTGTTGAATCCTTCTGATTATAGTTGGTATTATGCATGTGAATCTCTCTCCATTTTGAATATGCTATCATATCATGAATGTAAATGTATGTAGACAGCTAATAAACAATGACCCCCTACTGAAAACTTTTTGATGGGTGCAATGCTGGAATTGCACATCGGCGCACTTTCCCATTTCTGGCATGACTTATTTGTTATTTCTGCCTACTTGCCATAACTACTTATGATATTCTTTTAGGATCCAACCAGTGATTACGGCTATCGATTAACTGGAGATGTATGCTTCGAAGAAGCAGTGAGGGTGGCCTCTGCTATTACTCCAGTTCCTGGTGGTGTGGGGCCGGTGACAATTGCAATGCTTCTTGCCAATACACTTGACTCGGCGAAACTAGCTTATGGCTTAGAGACTGAACCCCATGAACTGTAATCTTGCTATGCTTTCCTTTTGTAAACTAGTTTTTCTTTTTATTTCCTCATTGCTCTCACTTTTGGCTGTATTGAGAGCTGGGATGTAAGTGTAACATATATTCTGCTGAATAAAATATGGTTAGCCTTGTCCATGCTTGCAATAAGTATCTTCTGTTAAGGGATCGTACGATCAACCATCATTCGGAAAGAAAGTTAACACAGGCACAACTAGTTTGATTTCCATGTGAATTGGATATCATTACTATTGATTTTTGTTTGGAGTCTTGATATATGATTTTGAGGGTGCAGAGAACAAGTTTGCACTGGCTTAATCTATGAAACTAAGGATCTTATGAGTAGTGTTTCACTTTTAAGACCACACTGCATGTAGGAGTGTTTGTAAGGCATTTATGAAAATTTCACGAACTTCAGAAAGATGGACATCCAGGGAAAATGACAGATACAAGAGAATATAAGCTGATTGTAACACTTCATAGTCTGCTGCTGTTCCACTACACTACAGAATATGAAGAAAATGCGAACTCCAATTCACTTCGACATAGTCCTCTGAAGCTCAAAGCCTCCAAATGTATTTCTTGCAAGATGCATTGAGCAGAGCTTAAAAAGTTAGAAGACAGCTAATTAATAAAAAAGAACGTGAGAACTGAATTTATTTATTTACTTATTTATCACATAAAACACTTAAGAAAATACGTCTAATGCTGCGGACAAGATGATTCATTTGGGTATGACCTTTGCGCTTTATGTTGTAAAGAAAAACAGAGGTTCCTTTCACAAAATAATTGATACTATATTGTTTTGCGCTGTTTAGCTTCATATTAGTTCAATTTTCTGCTCCGCCACCCAAGATTGTTTTGGCTCCAGTTGTACTGTTTCAATCTGCATGATGTAATTGATCATATCATCAGTGAAAATTACATAATTATCAAATTTTGTTCTTAAAAATTTTCAGTGAAATTTCATATGCATCTGTTAATTTCTATTAGTTGTCATACCATTGCATTTTCAACACAGACAAAATCTTTGTAACACGCCTCCATCTGCAAGTGAGGATTCCACAGCACTGCATCTGACCAACTGTATTTAAAAAATTAGGAACAATTTAATCATGTAACCTTTACAAAGTTTAATGATCTCTCTTTTGACAACTGAATTCAGCGTACTTTGCATTTGATATCACAATTTTGTCTCCCAATCCATTGTCCAGGGTGAGCTCACTTGGTGCACCAAGGTAAATGCAGTCAACAAATCCTGGAAAAGTTACCTCATCCCTGTATCATATGAAGTGGCTCAGAAGCATATCTAATTTTCAAATCATGTTCAGCATCTTAAACAATGATACATCACTAAACTGAGTGCACATTTGTTTCCAAGGTCGAAGACAGATTGGAAAAAAAAAGCAATGCAACAGCCAACAGCATTGAGCAGCTTCCCCGCAAAAAAAGAAACAGCATTGAGCAGCTAGCAGTGCCCGCCATCTAGAAAAGTAACAAATCCAGTAACAAAAGGCAACAAGGGGTGTTCATTACAGTTTTTCTTAACCCTCCAAGATTGGACATATGTGCTGCGGTGGGAGCACACTGTCGCGGCAAGCCGCCGGTAGAGCAACAAATAATGGCATCACGTTTTTTCCAACCCGTTAAAACCAGGAATGAACACCCCTAGCAGGAACTCGAGTCTAGCTCTTATTTTCCACTAATGCGGTGAACCATTTAGGAATATGAACATATTAAAAAATGTGGGACCACAGGAGTTTCAAATGTTGTAATGTATAGAAGAATGGAATATACTCAGAAATGACAACAGACTGATTGATCAAAATGCAAACTGACCTCTCTTCTTTGCCCTCCAAAGGATTTTTGGGGTCAGGATCCTTATTTAGGGTCTTACAACCTTTGAGACCTTTCACGGAAACACCAGAAATTGAAGCCTGTACAACCAAAGACTTGAGAATTTAAACAATGAATTGTTTGACAAATGGATAAGATTTGGCTTCCTTCACAAAACTGCAACTTACATGGAAATAGCTGTGGAGTGCTGAGTTGAACGAGAAAGGCTTATCGTCTGTATTTGTTATTTTCCAGGTTGTTGACAGGCTTGTAGAGTGCAGTGCAACCTGAGAAAAAATTAATTGGAATTTGCAGTCGTTGAATAACGCTGATAAGATAATAACGCTGATAAGATTCTGATTTTGCAGAGTGCAACAAGGCACAACAGCACATAGTAAGATAGCAGGGTACAACCTTATACAATGCTTGGAAGCTGGAATCCCACATAGAGCGGCTATAAGAGTCATCTTTTAGTTCCAAAGTTACAGCTGGATCTCCATCATTAGCTTCTGAATCGGTGATAGACCAATTCATGTTCCTTGCAAATCCATGCTGTAAAAAAATGAGGCGAAATTAGACTTGTTTGCTTAAAAAAAAGGGTGCAGCATAAATCATTCTTCTGCAGTTGATGATGAATGTGCATGAACATTAATTTGTCAACACCATGGTATGTGTAAAACTATATAAGAACGAAGGCTAACTTGGGATCCACCACTTTAACTTGTTGCTACATGTATTTCAGGTTGATGTACATATTGAATGTGACATAGATCTGAAATATGCTACTATTCACTTGGTCATATTGAAGTTTGTTTAGTCAATATGCTGTGATGAGAATTTAAAAATATTAGCTTCTTTCCTATCTGAATGGCTACAACAGAAAATTGATTTCACAAACCTGCTGCATAGGACCAGGACCGAATTGGGGGAAACAATGTGGGATTCCACCACTGGTTTCAGAAAAGAAGATGGTTAGCGTGATAACTTTTAAGCTTCAGATTATCTATCCCAAACTTCAGGGCCCACCTGATGGGTTTCTGCCCGTTGAACACAGCATCTGGTCTGACAAATAGGAGGTCTTTTCCACTGGGGACTTTCCAAGATGTTACGCAGGCTCCCAATAGATAAATCTCAGCCTCACTTCATGCATAAAATGAGCACATAATTAACAATAACAAAATATTAAAAAAAAAGTAGAAAACCTGCATAGCACATCTTTGTTGTGCCAGTTCAAAGAAACTGAGAGTAACTTCAAAATTCGAAGGGTAGCCAAGATCCTACTGCAGGAATAAATTGTGCAAATTTGGACTACGCATACCATCCCAAAATTACTCAACTCTGGCAATCCATGGTTCCTAGAACTATTTTGTACTAGCTTAATAATCACACAGCACCATGGAAAATATCGGACTTGAATGGCAAGTTCTGCAATAAATCATTATGCCATCAGTGTGTTTTTTTCAAACACGAGGCAAAATGCCCTGCTTCATTATTCACTTCAATTTTGTTGTCAGTACATTCCAAAGTTAGCAATACCACAGCAGCAATATGATTATCTTAAGCAATACACAGTACCATCTCCCAGTGCCAAATTATGAACAATGAACTTTCCAGACTTGTGAAACCACTGCCATAATCTGCCCAATCAAACAATCAAGTATTTTGTAGAAAACAAGAACACCAAACTATTAGTTCACCATTCCAAATTATGTCTTTTCCAGCCTTTATATTGAGTCATTGACCAAAGATACCCAGAAACTAAAAACAATTCAATGTCGAACATTTTTCCCTTTTCCTAATAAACTACTCCGTTATCTGCTACCCTTGCTGCAATACACAGCTCAATGCAGTCCAATATTTCTCCCATTTCTGCTAAAAACACAACCAAGTTCCCACCTTTGGCACCATACCTCAATCCAAACTACCACAAGCCCCACAAGAATATCAGACAAGTTATCCACCCAAAAATTTCGCCTAAAAGAAAAGAAAAATCCCAAATCGGTCAAAACTAGAGTTACCTCCCATGCGGGGACTTGAGGTCGATCTTCGGTAGCCCGCCATTGCCCTCGGAGACAGCTACGCCGGGCGCGTACACCTTCTGCCCCACGCTGGCCATGGCCACCACCCCGGAGCGCCTGCATCCATCCAATCCAAGAACGCCCCAGAACCAGACACAACACCATGGATCAATCCTTTCGCGCACACAGAGATCGACTTGAATCAGCACAGGTTAGCGGCAGTTCGTGGTGCTGGTACCTGAACCGGCGAGGCGAATTAGAGGAGACGGAGACGGAGACGGAGAAGGCGGAAGGGGTGAGCGCGCAAGAAGCCGCCATTTCTGCTTTGTTGAGGGGACGAAGCTCAGCTGAGACTCGGTGGTGCTTTGCCTAGTTTAGAGTGGCAAACGTCTCGGATCTTCTACTGGAACTTTTCTGTTGTGCACCTTGTGCAGTTTGTTTTGTCAGGAAGAAAGAATGTTGAAGTACACTCACCGTCTCTGCATGTAGGGTTGGGTACATGTAACTAAAGTTGTTATCTACTACTACCTCTTTTTAAAAGACTTTCTTTTAACATATCTCACTACTACTGGTGGGGCCTTAATGTCAGTGGGGGAGAGGGCTGAGGGGAACCAGAGAATGACAGGTGGGGTCGGCTGGTTAGTGAGAAGAGAGAGGAGACAGAGGCTGACATGTGGGACCATGGTGTCAGTGGAGGGGAGAGAGGATGGAGGCACTGACGAGTGGGGCCGGTTTGTCAGCAGTTGAGGGAGAGAGGAGGCCGAGGTGGCCTGGGGGTGGCCTGTGCTGGCTGACGCGGCACCCACGTGGCATGCCACGTCGGCGTGGACCAGTGGACTAACCCCGACGCTGATTGACAGCTGACGGTGGCCGGAGTCGATCTCGCCAACGGCGGCGATCCTGGCGAGCGGGTGATGGCGGTGGCGGCGGACTGCAGAGAAGATGGGGACTATGGTGAACGGCTCGGATGGTTGTCTAGGTGGCGGAGGAGGGTGGCCAATGGCGGTCAGTACCGCCAGCGGCGGAGGACAAATGGTCGCCGCTGGTGACCATTTGGGCAGCGGAGGGCTCGGGTTTTGGGTCGTTCGGGTGCGGTGATGTGCGAGGAAGCAAATAGAGGGAGCAATTGGGCTCTACTTGTGACGACAGCGTGGAATCGGAACAGCGGCAATGGCAGATGGTGGAGGGAGGATTTGGGGATTTTTAATCCCGAGGCTAATCGGCGGCGATGAGGGACAGGGAAGGATCGTGGTGGCACGGGGAGTGTAGTGGTGGTGGTGGCTTGGTCGATGGTGCACCGAAACGGCAGCGGTGCTCGGGTCAGTGCTCGACGGAGAGAGGATCTCGGCGGTGAGGTTGGCTTGAGCTCGATTTCTCGGTGGCCGGAAGAGAGGGGATTTGGGGCAATTTATAGAGGGGGCACGGTGCTAGCGAACGGCGGACAGAGGCGGTGGCAACAGGGGATTGAGCTTGAGCTTGGCCGACACGACATATCAATGGTGCGGCCGCTGTGGCTCGTGTCATGCGCGGCAGAGAAGGAAAATGGGGAGAGGAGATGATGGCGAAAAGACGGGATGACATGCTCGCGCGTGCGTATTGACTCTCGGGGCTCGCCAAGAGGAAAAGCTACGGTGGCCATGGCGGTCTTTGACTTCGGCACTCAGGATGAGGTGACAGGGCGGTCTTCTTCACCGGAGCTCTGGTGGGATGGGATGGAGAGGTTGACGATGTGTAGCGCCCCCTTCCCGGTACCCCCGTACGGTGATACTAGAGAGGAAGCGCCACAGGAGATTGGCGTGAACCAACTCCCACGGAACCGCGATGCCGGTACCAGTCCCAGGAAACCTTGCTGGTACCCGTGGCCAATGGAGATGTACCACAGCAAATAGCTAAATAAATAAATATATATATTATACCTTTATAGGTTGCGACTTCGGACACGCCCTGAGCAGCAACCAGCAAACAGAACAGCAGCAGCAGAACAACAGCGCAGCGAGAACCCAATCCACAAGCAACGGCTTGGGACTAGGAAAGAAACCCTAATCTTCACTTCAACTTCACTCTTCCTGAAGGAGGGGAAAAAGGAATAGATTGAGTACTTACGTACTCAGCAAGTCACGGAAAACGTGAGTTATACAGGCTATCAAAGATAGGCTGGGGTTTATTTCACAGACCATTTCTTTTGAAAACCTTTTCGAAAAAATCTAAGTGTGGGTTGTTTCAGTGTGACTGGAAGGAGTCTCTCGCCTCGATTCTGTCCGCGAATTGCTTTTCAACAACTCGAGCGGACTAACCAGATTTTAATTGATCTTAGATATTCTTATACTATCTGTCGGATCGCGACAGCGGATCAGTGGATCTGCCCTCAAACAGCTTTCCACTGTGTCACATCTATTACTTTATTTTCAATTTCGTCCTTACCAGGACGTATTCTCATTTTTCACTTTCATCCTATCCAGGACATCATCTCATACTCATCTCAGCAGCTCCTCAAGCCATTCATAATTCATCTCGATGGTTCCTCAAGCCATCCTTAAACTCAACTCAAACTGCTTCCACTCAGAAAGCCTAATCTATGATGCCATACGACATCCCGGGTCACACAGCCCCGTTTCAGACCACTCAGGTCATCCATTAGCCACTAAGGCCGATTCTGGTAACGATTCCCATATCATGAATCTCTTTCGCAAACACTTGCAAACAAATCTACGCTAGAGGAATCACCTCACATTGTCCGTAACTGTGGGCACGGCTGTTCGAACAGTTCGATTGATCTTTGCAAAGATTGTACGCTTTTTCCACACGACGCAAGCTTACTTCCCACACTCGTCAGTGGGGAAGGTTCGCGACAGGGCCTTTCCAAAGCCTTCCCAGGATAGCACGCTGCCCTATAAATGGGTGCTCACACTCAACCAAGTACTAGGAACTCACTTCCTGTACTCAGGGACGGGGGTATATCGCCCTCTTGGCACCCAGCCAGTCCCACATTTATTAGCAACCGAAAACCATCCTGGGAACACTAGTTACTCAGCCAGGGGTGTTCCATACCACCCGTGTGGTCGCACTGTGAGATGCTCAGATGGAATTCCCCAAGGAATCGGTCCTTATATGCGAATACGAAGTGCCACCACACAGGCGATCACTTTGCACCGCGGAAATTTTCGCAAATGGATTTTGTTTCGCAAATCTCGCCGACATCGCATGCCGGGTTTTTAGACCACTTTGGAAACCCCAAATTTTCCCAGATCGACAAACAATTGTGTTGTGAGTGGAACTATCGGAATCCATGCTCAGAGAGCATGGTCACCAAGGTACCACAGGGTGGAGCGACAAGGAATGGGGTACCAAAGTCCTACGGGATTTATGTAACTAATAGGCAGGTCCGTCGGTTCGACACGCAAACCGAGGCCAATCAATTTATCATGCACACTAGCCATGCAATTTTGCAAACAAAACATTTTAAATTTAGGAGCAATATGGTCAAGGAGTGACTTGCCTCAGTCTTCGTCTTCAACTTCGCGAGAATCCAATGTCCGACGAATTTCCGAAGCGTCGACTACGCGCGAATCAATAGAAAAACACACAAAACCCTAGAAATAATATTCTATTATTAATAACTAATAGTGCCATGAGGTAGATCTCATTTTTAGAAAAATTTAGAGACTTGAATGGGCTCAATTGGAGCTACGGTTTAGAATATATGAATTTTGGAAGTTTTGATGATTTTCTGGAAAATAAAAGGATTTAATTGGATTTTTGGAAAAGAATTATTTTTGGAACAGGAATTAATTTGGGGAATAGTAGCTGACAGGTGGGGTCCATTAGTGAGAGATCTTTGAGGGGTGGCCCACATGGCATTGGGACAGGAGAGAGATAAAGAGGTAATGGCCCACATGTCATAGGAGAGAGGATTAGGAGTAGGCCCACATGTAAGAGAGGGATTTGAATAGAGGGGCCCACATGTCACTGTGATAGAAGTTAATGGTGTGTTTACTGTGTACTGGGGTCCACATGTCATGTTTACCCGAGGGGGCCCACGGGTCAGAGGGTTAGGTGGTTGGGCCCACATGCAAACACAGAGAGAGAGAGAGAGGAGAGGTGCCGGATGGCTATAGGAGACGGCCGGCAGAGATCGACGGCCGACGGCGGCCGAGGTCGCGCCGGCGAACGACGGCGAGGGAGGATGGGCGGCCAACTGGATTGGGATGCGGAGGAGATGGCGAGGATGATGGACGGCTCGGATTAGACGGATGGGTGGTGGAAGATGGTCGACGACGGTGGTCCAGTGCCGGCGGCGGCGGCGGACGGAGAAGATCATCGCCGGCGACCATTTAAACAGCGGATTGGCTCGGGTTTGGATGGTTTGGGTGCAGTATTATGCGAAGAAGCTGGGGGAGGGAATTAATTTGTGTTTTACCTTCGGCTACGGCGAGAACCGAAGCGGCAGCGATGGCGGACGGCGGAGAAAGGATTTGGGGGTTTTCGATTTAGTGGCTAATCGGCGGCGGTGAGGGGCGGAGGTGCTTCGGGGTGGCTTAGGGGACTCGGCGGTGGCAGTGGTTGGGCTGGCGGTGGTCTGTAGCGACGATGGAAGCTTGGTCAGTGCTCTAATGGCGGCGGTGGAGAGAGGTTCTCGATGATTGGCTTGCTTGGGCTTGTTGCTTGGTGTCCGAAAGAAGGGGGAGGGCTGCTCCATTTATAGGAGAGCTCCAGTGCTAGCGGACAGAGGGCGAAGGCAGGGAAGGGATAAGCTCGAGCTCGATTGGCGAGGCACGTCAATGGCGCCGGCCACTGTGGCTCACATCATGAGCGGCGGAGGCAAAAATGGGACGGGAAAATGATGGTGAAGTGTTGGGACGAGGCACCCGTGCGTGCGCATCATCTCCGAGGTTCGGTGCCGAGAGAGGGGAGAGAGATAGCGGCAGCGGCTAGCCTTTTTGACCGCGAGCTCGCAGCGGCGACGGCGGGGTGTGTTTCGCACTGAGCGGTGAGCGGCGGGGTGGATGATGATGTTCGCGCGATTTTAAGAGTCTGACCGGGCGATAAGGCACGGGACAGAGAGAGCATAGAGAGCGAGTTCGGGAGGATTCCAGAGATGAGAGAGACAGTGCGAGCGGCTGGAGGAGGAAGAAGATGGGGATGACGACGGCTGACATGCGGGGCCGCCGGGCAGAGCTGATCTTAGTCGTTCACGCGAGTGCATTGGATGGCCGAGACAGAGAGCTGAGCGGGGGTGGCTGACACGCGGGGCCCGCGGGGATTAAATCCCACGCGCGCGCGCCTGCGTGGGCCGAGCAGGCCGGCCGAGAAGGAAACAAGAGCGAGCCGAGGAAGGGAAGGAGGTGGCCCGAGCTGTACAGTGCGGTTTCGCCTTTTTCCAGGATTTGTTTAAATGGGTTTTGGATGGATTTGAAATTGGAATTTGATTCAAATGGGGTTTTGAATTTTTGCAAAAATTTGGGAGATTTTGTGGAGGCTCTAGAGTTGATATTGGAGAAATATGAAGGATATTATTATTTGGAATATTATTCTCAGAAATTTTAAATCAAGGGAAATTTAAGATGGGCTCACACACACACACACACATATATATATTGGAAAGGGATGTTTAGGAAGAGAGTTTTTGGAGGGATTATTTGGAGGTTTTGGAAAGGATATTTGAACTTAAATTAATTCTTGGGATTTGAGGATTTTGGAAATATATATTTGGCAGATTTTGGGAGGGGGGTCATTGATGGAAATTCAGAGTTTTCGAGAGAAACGAAATCAGGGGATTTAAATAGAGGGCTTCAGAGGCGATTTCCGAAGGGTTTCATTGGAGGGCTTCGAATTGCAGAACTCAAACCCGAGGGCAGAGAAATTTTGGGAGGAGCGAAATAAGAGTATTTCAATCAAAGGATTCAGAAAGGATTCGAGGGGAACTTTAAATTTGAATTTTTTTGAGGAAATTTAGAGAGAGAGACAGTCAAATTGCAAAATTCGAGTCTCGGGATTCAGGAGAGAATTTTGGGACTAGGGTTTTAGGGTTTTAAGGAGGCTTGGATCTGAGATCTACGGCACTTAGCCCTTAAGCACACACAAAAATCCAAAATTTTTGGAGTTAGGGTTTTTACGAAAATAGTTTTTAACGACCCGAAAACCGAGGCGTTACACGATGGCACCCCGGGCTTAAATGGGGCGATACAGGGAGGTATGGACGAAGAAGAGCCGAGAGAGATCGAGAGAGAAGAGAGAGAGTGAGTGAGCGGCGGGAGGAAGACAACGACACTGTCATTGGGGCTGACAGGCGCGACCGGCGTGGGAGGGTGCATCATGGCCGTTCACGCGTTCAATTGGGTGGATGAGAGAGCGAGGGGAGGAGCGCGTGAATGACATGTTGGGCCCGCGGGAAAATTTAATCCCACGGGCAGCGGGCCGAGTGGTGGCTGGGCTGAGCAGGCCGCGCGGGGGGAGAGAGAGAGAGAGGGAGTGCAGGAGCAGGCCAAGGAAAAAAGAGAGAAGGGCGGCCCAATTGGCACAATGCTGCTTCATCTTTTTTCCAGGGATTATTTTTGAATCTGTTTGGAGATTATGAATTTGGATTTGATTTTAAATGGGATTTTTGAAATCTTGGGAAAATAGGGGATTTTTGGAGGGGTGTTTCTGAGGTTGATTTGAGGAAAATATTCCAATCAAAAGCCAAATTTTTGCAACTAGTTTTTTATTCAAAATAATTTTTAAACGAGGGATAAAACACGGGCATTACAATACTCTTCTTACCGTCCATCAACTATGCAACAATTATCCACTGAATTTGCATCGGATTGGACTGGACTGGACTGCTGGGCTACTTAATCAACAGGGAGACAACAGATCGAGAGGCTATTAATACTATGCACCAAGCTCTAATATTATATAGAATAGCAACCCCTTATCTAATTACCTGTTTCATAGATTGGTTATTAAGGCCATATTTCCCCCTTCTGTGGTCAAGGCTTCAGTATCTTTGCAAACTACTTTTCTAACAACTATCCTATTTATTTGAAGGGACCTTGTAATTTCTAATTTAGTGCTGTAAATTGAGGTTTCATAATTAGTTCTCACCTTAGGTCCATGCCTTAGGCATAAGCTTTTCTATATATACAAGAGAAAACCTTTGTAACTGATCCAGGAGTCCATTGAGGGGTTTTTATTAAGATGTGTTGTTTTTAGGTCAGTTAAATTTTCTCCTTCCTCCTGTGCTGATAGCTTCATTATTTGTCTGCCTCCTTAGATGGATAGATGAGGTCATTCCTGATGCTCCATGTTGAACAAATTAAATTCTATAACTTAAAATCAACTCTGTGCCAAGCACATTTTGTATGTTGAACATGACGATCCATTGATTTTGTACCCATCCATCCATCGATTTTCTCTCATTTTCGTCATTTCGTCATAGTTTTTTGTTTACACTTAATTTTTATTTTTTTCATTAACCTTTTGGTTAGAATTGAGATTCTTTGGTTCTTAGCTAGGCAACTAATTGCAACCTATATAAGATTATATTCTTTTTGGCTACCCAAGATGCATATTTATTTTAAATTCATATAAAATGTGTTGTAATAACTCTATTTCCTTTCCTTTTCATCATTTTTGTCATACATTTTATTTATTGATCTTTTCATTTACTTTTTGGTTAGAATTGAGATTATAAAAACAACTACAACCCATATCATTTGCTGGACCATTGATGTTTTTATAAAATGAAACTTTGGCTGTTCAGCTTCGGCAACAGTGACATGATGTTCAGAGTAAGCAAATGTAGTACTATTCTTAGTCTTCATTTGAGTATTATCAATTCAACCGATGCTAACATGTGAGGCAAAGTTTAGATTACAAAGGGATCTATATTAATACCTTATTGTTGCTATGTACTGCTTTAGGTGTATTGCCATAAATAAGAGGCAAATCACAATGCTAATACCTTAATTTGTAGGCAAGGATCCTCTGAAACTCCAAACCTGCTTGCCTATTAAGACCTCCTTGCCTATTAATACCTTAATCGTTCAATCACAATGCTAAACTCCAAACCTCTCTTATCCTTGCCTACAAATCACAACCTCTTTGTTCAGTCTTCTGAAAATCCTCTGAAAGTGCAAAGCAATACAGCCAGCTCTCTTTCTCAATCATCATCTGATTTCCAAAGGAGAACGAGAGAATTAAATAACACTTTGTTCAGGCAGTTTTGTCCCTTTCCTCCCTTTCCCTCTGGCAGTTTTGTCGATCCCCCGCGCCGCCGCCGATCACTCACCGCTAGGTCGCTGCCGATCCCTCCAGCCGGTACAGCACTACTGCAAGCCGACGAGAGCAGCATTCCCGTCCAGATCGTCAGAGGACGGTGAGGTGATTGGATTGTTTTTTCATTTGGTTGGATCCAAAATTTCGAATACCTTTGTACTTTGCTCCAAAGGACCAACTAGGATTATTTTCCATAGGATTTCAATCCTCTAGATTTCCTCTATTTTTCCTTTGTTCCAAATGAGCCCTAAAATTTGTATAAAAGTTTTGAAAATTTATGTCTACCTAAATAGATTATTTTAGCCCTAGGATTTTACATTCTGGCTCTGCCCATGTCTATATTGATGTCTGATTTGGAAGTTCGAATACACAAATGTGGCCTAATGTGACATTTTTTCACTATGTTTTATGTGTTCTTAAAATAACTATAGAAAGTTGCACATATGGATAGAACAAGTTGGCAACACAGCATGGATCTCATAACACATCCAACGGTGCTAAGCTAGCGCTTTGCGGAGATCTGCCTAGGAGCCAAATTTCCTTGGGCTCCATCTCTATTTCGTCTTTCCCTTTTCTAAAATTTTGATTTGTCCTGCTGCATACATGCCTAACAGAACATGTGTGAGGGTCCTCTTGGTGAGCAGGGCCTCAGGTATCAAAGGCCGACATGAGAGCAAGCTCCTCTTGGTGCAGAATGAAGCAAGGCTGCAAGATGAACCATGAGGACAAACAAAGGAAGCACATTTACCAGGAAAATGTGAGCTGTACACAAATGCCGTAACCGGTTTTTGGCAATTTTTTATTGGGATTTATAGTTTCATTCCTTTGTTTACATATATAGTTACCCAAACTTTGGATGCCACATTGACAACTAAATGATTCTCTTACAAATAGAACCAATGTCTCCTGCATGGATAAAATTTTGCTGAGCCGCTTAAACATTTCTGCTCACAAAGGGAATGCAGGTATGTGTCATAAGGACTTACTTACCCTGCATTCCTACATCCTAAATACAATATAATCTGTATGGTTGATTCAGTCTGCAGAGTCTAGCTTGCACAATCTGCAGAGCCCAACGTGCATAATCTGCATAGTGCATACATTATAATTTAATTGCAAGATCGGTGTTCTTTCTAGGCGTGCAAATTGATAGGAGTTAATTCCTGTGTGCTGATGGGCTCAACGTAACGGTATTTGTTTATCAGGGTATGAATTATGGGGAAGAAGTGTGGCCTGTTTTCCACTGTTTTTCTGCTTATTTTAAACAAGATGAGGGAGCTACCAAAGTGGACCAAGACGCCTTTAGAATTTGGTACATCTTTCAATTTGGGTAAGATGATATGGAAGGACCAGGAGCCACAAAAAAACTGCTTATCTTGAAAAATAAGAGATTGACTAAAATTTTCTTAGCAATTATATGAATTAAAAGAGCTCCATAGATGCTTTAACACCTAAATGTCACCTGTTAGTTGGACCTTAAATGTTTTCGCTTGAGATTGGTCTGCATTTTGTACCTTACCTTCTGTAATAGTTTTAATTCATGTCCTTTTAAGGAAAAGCAGAAAAACTGATACTCCCTGTGCCCAAACGATATTTGACAAAATGCTTGTTTAGTCAGTCTTTTACCTAGCTCAAGCTGATTTATCTCTCTAAGGGTTGTTTTTATTCCCCCTCCATTTATGCTCTCATCGAGTCTTAGCAGAGGGTTGTTTTTATGCCCCCTCCAGTGTTTATTTTCTTACAGCATGAGGATTCCTCTTGCAGGAGATACTTTATTTTCTTATGGTGCATTTTCTTCAGCAGGGTACGATGGACAAAAGCACAATTTTCTTTTAAAAAAGTCCCATATTTATTAGTTCTATTGCTAGATTAATTGTTTTATGCTGGTGCTCTTTACCCAACTAATTGATAGAATGACATAACTAATGAAAAATTCCATGCTAGGCATCTCTACAACCTACAAGGCTATTGACAGGAACTTATATGGAAGCATTCTGCCAACAGTATTAATTTGGTAAAAGATTATTTGTTTACTTTCTAGGTTAGGAGTTAGGACTACTAACTGCATCGCCAAAGAAGTATTTTATTCAACTGAACGTGAGTATCGCTGAAGAAGTATCTTTGATAGATCCAACATTCTAGCTTAATTTTCAAGAAGCAAGTTTCCTCAAACAAAAATTCATGTTCCTGTTCAGTTGGGCGAGCTCTGATGCAACTCTCCTCTTCACCAAGATCAATCCAGATGACTTACGCAGACAATATGAACTATTCTTTCCTCACTTGCATAATCAATGTGTTCTGCCATTACATAACTGATGAAATTGTCTCTAAACTGGAAGGCCCTGATCCATTGAAATGCAAAAGAAAATAGATGTTCATTTCTTAATTTACACATGCATGGGAAATTACAATTTATTCAATTATCTTACTTTTATGCAATAAGGAGAAGAAGGTAACATGTGGATGCAAAGTAGATGCAAACATACACTATTTGCAGATGTGGGATCTTGTCTAGATTGAGTTTTTATACTTTTTGAACACTATAGGGGTAGGAACCACTGACTGCTATCCCTGTGCTAGGACTTTAGAGTTTTGCTCGGATTCATTGTTCAGCATACTAGATTGCTGCAGAATTATTTGCATTGTTTTATTAGGCATCCGCGGAGGCTACATGATAAAAGGTCAGCAAAAACTGTTGTTATTTCAAACTACTGTAGGTTATATTCAGTACCAGATTTAAACCTTTACTGTACATATTTTTCAGAAAGAATGTAATGCTTAAGTTGTTTGACCTATACTAAGATCACGGTAACAAATACTCAAAAGGAACTGCCGCAGTTAACATTCACTATGAACAAATCATGGCTAAACTTATAATTCTATAATATTTTTATAAAGATAGCGAAATCTTCTGGTTTGTTCTTTATAACTTTGTAAATAGGATCATATCATGATGCCATGAGTCCAATCCTCCTGATTTTTTTACCTCTTTTTTGGTAGCAGGCCACAGAACACGAAGATTATACTTGCCGAGGAACTCCTCTCATCAGTACTTTATCCGAAAGAAATAGCAAACCACTGGATTGAGCTCTCTTATTTCAAATCACAGCATATTTAAGGCTTTGCACATCATTTCGTTTCAAAAAAGAAGGTACATATAGTCGTATGTGTAGCACAATACAACATATAGATGCAATATCCTCTGTTATTCATTGTCATGCTGGAAAAACTTACTTTTTGTTGCAGCTAGAGATGCAAGCATATTTATCACTTTGAGCAAAGATGGTTTGTAAAACATCAATATGTAAGCAATATATTACTACTAAAGGAATTCTTCCATAAATTGACCCTTGCCATGTGTGATTTAAAATTGATGCATATTTTTCTCCCGTTGCAACGCAAGGACACCCAACTAGTACTGTATGAAGTTCTTATTGGCTGATTCTAGTTGAAATTATACATGTGTACACAAGTTAGACCATCCATATTTTCATTTTATGCTGGTGCCCCATCGTTTGTTTTTCAACTTATAACCCACTGTAAAAAATTAAATTTTAAAATTAAATTTTGGAGTTGTTTTAGTGTTTTTATCGTAATTTATTTTTTAAAACCACAAACATAGATATAAAAGCTAGGCCAAACGATATATTCCCAAATTGTGCAAATGCGGCATGCTGCTCTGTTTCTTAACAGAAGCACAAACTTGAAGGACAGAGTCAGCTGCACAAAGGATCCTTGAGCTTCACCTAGGATGTTTTGTGGCCTTCAGGGAGGTACAAAATGCAATTGTCCCTTGCGAACAAATTTATTCTGGGATATGCCTTTCGAACGACTGAAAGGCCTCGGCAGGAGGATATCTCCATGCATATTTTCTGTTGATTCCTCCCTGCCTTCTGTCCTCTTCTATATTCCTGCTCTTGTTTAGGTTTACATGTTAAAGGCCTTTGTTAGAAACCTACAAATTTCAAGGAATTTTCACATGAATTCCATTTCATTTCGTCGTTTCGAAAGAATTTGTTTCATCTTTACACAAAACCATTGTTATCGCCCGGGACCGTGTCCGGGCCCTCTCGCCCGGGAACTCGCACGTGCCCGGGTCAGCTCCCGTGCCCGGGCCCTCGCGCCCGGGAACTCGACCACGCCGGTGCCCGGGACCTCGCCCGGCGCCCACGGTCAGCCGGAACCTCCGGCCGGGAGCAAACGCACGCAAGAACACGCTAGACAGAGTTTGGTGCTGCCCCAAAACCCCACACCATTTTCTGTTCTTTCCTTCTCCTTTTATAGCGAATTTACAAGTGCACAGCGTCCGCACGTCACGCCCACGACGCGTCCATCCCACGTCCGTGACGTCGCCCACGAACCATCGTACAGACGCGTACGCGAGCCATTCTCTCTACGGCCTCACGACACGTCCGCCCGTGACGTGAGATCCTAACTAACTACAGTGCAAGGCTTAACTAACAACCCACACACACGCACGCATGCATCTCGACCGGGAACGCACCATGGTCGGGATTATTAGCTAACACTCGGGAGGATAACGATCCAAGCCGAGCCCCAAACTCTACGCTAACAGAAAAACAAAAAAACGAGCAGGAACTCAGGATTACAATGCTTACATTTCACCCCCTAAGCCTGAAGTTCCTTGCTGATCTTGACGATGCCCAACTTCACACGTAGCTCACAGAAGCGATCACGTGCCAGTGGTTCGTCAGTATGTTAGCGATCTGTTCCTTAGTGCGGACGTGCTCAATGTCCAGCTTCCCATCTCCAACGCACTCCCGGATAAAATGAAATCTCACATCTATGTATTTACTGCGATCATGGAAAACAGGATTCTTACTGAGTGCAATAGCCGATTGGCTATCCATCTTGAGGATGAAAGCCGTGCGCTGCTCGCTCTTTAGCTCGGCAAGCAGCTGCGCCAGCCAAACACCTTGACAAGCCGCCGTCGTCCCTGCAATGTACTCCGCTTCGCAGGACGATAACGCAACGACCTTCTGCTTTTGCGACTGCCAAGTCACTGGGCAGGAGCCGTAGAAGAACAACACACCAGTGGTGCTCTTCCTTGTATCAATGTCGCCGCCCATGTCGGCGTCGCTGTACCCCAGCAGCTTCAGCTCCTAGCCACCGTGCTTGTAATGGCAGCAGTAGTCAATCGTCCCCGCGATGTAGCGCAGGATTCGCTTCACCGCGTTGAGGTGCTCGGTGGTGGGGTGCTCCATGAAGCGACTGACGTAGCCGACGGTGAAGGCGATGTCCGGCCTTGTGTGTACCAAGTACCGGAGGTAGCCGACAAGGCCCCGGTACTCAGTGGCGTCCACCGGCGCCACTGTACTCGCCTTCGACAACTTCAGGCGGGGCTCTATCGGAGTGTGGCATGGGTTGCAGCTGCCCATGCCGGCGCGCTCCAAGATCTTGCGCGCGTACGCCGCCTGCAACAGTTTGATGCCATTGCGCCCCTGCTACACCTCAATTCCCAGGTAAAAACAGAGTAGACCAAGATCGCTCATTTTAAACCTGGAAGACATCTGCTGCTTGAACTTGACGATCTCGGAGGCGTCGTTCCCAGTGATGATGAGGTCGTCGACGTAGACCCCCACCAGCAGCCGAGACGCGCCCTTGCCGCGGGCGTAGACGGCATGCTCCGACGTGCTGTGGCTGAAGCCGAGTGCCACCAGCATCTCGTCGAGTTTTGTGTTCCACGCGCGCGGTGCTTGACGGAGACCGTAGAGCGCCTTGTCCAGGCGCAGCACCTTGTTCTCATGCCTGACGACGGTGAAACCGGGAGGCTGGCGGACGTACACCTCCTCGACCAGCTCCCCGTTCAGGAATGCGGACTTCACATCCATGTGATGCACCGGCCACCCCTCCTGGGCAACGAGCACAAGCAGTAGCCGCACGGACTCAATGCGAGCCACGGGCGCGAACACCTCGTCGAAGTCCACGCTCGGCTGCTGGACGTAGCCCTTCGCCATGAGCCGAGCCTTGTGCTTGATGGCCTCGCTGGCGGCGTTCTTCTTTACCTTGTACACCCACTTCAGACCGATCGGGCGATGACCGGGCGGAAGGGGCACCAGACGCCAGGTCTGGTTGCTCTCGATGGAGTCCATCTCCTCCATCATGGCGCGGCGCCAGGACTGGTGCTGCTCAGCCTCGGCGAAGGTGGCTGGCTCCTCCTCGATCTGCAAATGAACCTCGGCAGCCACCTGGCGCGCGGCGTAGCCCGGCGGTGTCGCTGCCCCAATGATGTTGTCGATGGTGCGATACCGCGGCTCGACGTCGTCATTGTCGGCGTCCAAGTACTCCTCCGCATCCGGAGGTGGTGAGACGAACTCAGGTTGAGGCAGTGGGGATGCCGGTGGTACTGGAGTTCCGGGCGCCGAGGCAGCGGGCGACTGCACAGATGTGCCCGCCATGGGTGCGCTAGGGCTCGATGGGGCGTCGGAGCCTGAAGAAGGTGGCAGCGTCGGTGAGCTAGGAGCAGGGTCGGCGCCGAATTGATCGGACCCCAGGTCCATCGTGCGGTACTCGATAACGAAGTCCGCAGCCGCACCCATGTCTTCATCCTCCCAGGTCCAGGAGGCTGGCTCGTTGAAGACCACGTCCCTGGACACAACGGCGCGCCGTGACGCCGGGTCGTAGAAGCGCCACGCCTTGGAGCCTGGCTCGTAGCCGATGAAGACCGCCGGTGTACCGCGATCGTCTAGCTTCTTCAGGTTCGGCTTCGTCGCCTTGATGTACGCGATGCAGCCGAACGTGCGGAGGTAGTGGATGTCGGGCCTGCGACCGTGCCAGGCCTCATACGGCGTCATGCCGTCGACGGCCTTGGTGGGCGCCCGGTTTAGGAGGTATACGGCGGTGGCGACCGCCTCTCCCCAGAACATCGCCGGCATGTTCCGGCCCTTTAGCAGGCTGCACGCCATGGTGACGACCGTCTGGTTCCTCCATTCGACAACGCCGTTCTGCTGCGGCGTGTACGGTGCAGTGTGCTGCCGCTCGACGCCGCGGTCGGCGCAGTAGGTCTCGAACTCGACGGAGGTGAACTCGCCACCATTGTCTGTCCGCAGAACGCGCAAACGCCGACATGTCTCCACCTCAACACGCGCCTAGAACATCTTCACGGCGGCGAGGGTGTCGCTCTTGGCAGCGAGTAGCGCCACCCACATGTACCTGCTCCGATCATCAACTAGCATGAGGAAGTACTTCTTACCACCGGGGGTCGCCGGCGTGATAGGGCTGCACAGGTCACCATGGACTAGGTCCAGCAGCCCCTCCACCCGCCGCTTCGCCTGCGACGGGAACGGACTCCTCTTGAGCTTGGTGGTGACGCAGTCGGCGCAGAGCTGGTGTACGTGCTCGATGTGCAGCAGCCCATGCACCATGCCCCGCTGCTCGAGCTTCCGCAAGGCATCGAAGTGGAGGTGGCCGTAGCGCTCATGCCATAGCCACGCGCTGTCACTGGCGCGCGTGGACAGGCAGAGCGGCCGCCCGATCTTCACGCGGAGCAGGTACAGTCGGTTCGCCGAGCGCTGGACTCGCGCGATCAGCCGGCCCTCGTCGTCGCGGATCCGAAGGACACTGTGCTTGGTGTGGACGTCGCAGCCCCCCTCGTCGAGCTGGCCGAGGCTGATGATGTTGGTGTTCAGCCTTGGAATGAAGTACACCCCCGTGAGCAGGAGGTGTTCGCTGGTCTTGCCCTCGAATAGCACGGTGTCGGATCCCTCGATTGCGACTTCCGAGCCGTCGCCAAACTTGACGGTGCCGCAGATCGCCGTGTCGATGTCGATGAAGGCGCTCCTGCAGCCTGACATGTGATTGGTGGCCCCACTGTCGAGGTACCAGATGCTGTCATCGTGCTTCGCCTCGTCATCGAGCTGCGCGAAGACTTTCTCCTCGACGACGCACAGGGGACGATGCTCTGGCGGATGTGAAGTCGCGGCGGCGTGTGGTGGAGGCGGCGCGTTGGGGAAGACAGTGGCTCGAGCCATCAGTAGGGTTGGCTCTATGTCCTCTTCAGCTTGCGCGATGTGGGCCTCTCCTTTGGGCTTGCTGCGGTAGTCCTTGGCCCAATGGCCGTGTTTGCCGCACTGCTTGCATTGGTCTCGGTCATACCCCTGTCCACCGTCGGACTGGGCCTTGCCGACGCGCTGCCCGGAGCTGTCGCCCTTTCCGCGCCCATGACTGCGTGAGCGACCGCCGCGCTTCTTGCCGCCAGTGCCGCCCGAAGTTCTCCCGCCGCCCTTCTCCTCGGACTCGCGGAGCTTGAGCCTGGCGAGCCATTCCTCCTCGCAGAGAAGCAACCGGCCCTGGTTGTCGACGGTGGGCGCCGGCTTGCAGCGCTGCTCGACGGCACGTAGTCTCCCGGTCACCTCCTCGACGGAGATGGAGCTGATGTCGAGCAGTGTCTCGATGGAGATGGCTACCTGTTGGAGATGCTCGGGGACGACCTGCAGCATCTTGCGGACCACCTCAACGTCGGCGATGTCGTCGCCAAGGATTCGGAGGTTGTTGGCGAGCCCGGTGATGCGCACGGAGAAATCTTCCGCCGTCTCGCCTTCCTTCCACGCCAGCGCGGCAAACTCGCGTCGGAGCTGCTGGGTGTTCGACTCGCGTACGCGCTGCACACCGACGCGGATGGTCTTCACCACCTCCCACGCAGCTTGCGCTGTGCGCTTGCCACGAAGCGAGGACAGCATCTCTGGCGGGACAGAGCACAGAATGGCCGCCATCGCTAGGCGGTCATCGCGGTACTCGATGACGTCATCCTCCTCAGGCTCGATCGCGTACCAGATGCCCTGCGCCTCCATGTTGACCTGCATCAACATAGACCACTCCTGATAGTTGGAGCGAGTCAGCATAGGGTACTGCACTGAGGCACCGGTGCTGGTCTCCCTGACGGTCCGCTAGATGATCACTCCGGCGGCACGACGACCGCGGCGTGGGATAGGCGAGAGCGAGGGGCGACGGCGATGCGGTGGGGTGTGCGACCTGCCGCCGCGCGGCTCTGTTCGCACCGACATCAGGTCCCTAACTCGATGCGCTCTGATACCAATTGTTAGCGCCTAGGACCGTGTCCGGGCCCTCTCACCCGGGAACTCGCACGCGCCCAGGTCAGCTCCCGTGCCCGGGCCCTCGCGCTCGGGACCTCGCGCCCGGCGTCAGCGCCTGGGCCCTCGCGCCTGGGAACTCGACCGCGCCCGGGTCAGCGCCCGTGCCCGGGCCCTCGCGCCCTGGACCTCACGCCCGGGAACTCGCCCGGCACCCACGGTCAGCCGGAACCTCCGGCCGGGAGCAAACGCACGCAAGAACACGCTAGACAGAGAGTTTGGTGCTGCCCACGACCCCAAAACCCCACACCATTTTCTGTTCTTTCCTTCTCCTTTTATAGCGAATTTACAAGTGCACAGCGTCCGCACGTCGCGCCCACGACGCGTCCATCCCACATCCGTGACATCGCCCATGAACCATCGTACAGACGCGTACATGTCCGTGACGTCGCCCACGAACCATCGTACAGACGCGTACGCGAGCCATTCTCTCTACGGCCTCACGACGCGTCCACCCGTGACGTGAGATCCTAACTAACTATAGTGCAAGACTTAACTAACAGCCCACACACACGCACGCATGTGTTTCGACCGGGAACGCACCACGGTCGGGATTATTAGCTAACACTCGGGAGGATAACGATCCAAGCCGAGCCCCAAACTCTACGCTAACAGAAAAATGAAAAAACGAGCGGAAACTCAGAATTACAATGCTTACAACCATTACAAATCAAAGCACACACTCTCTTCAATTCGTGAATTACACACGCACTTTCAATTTTACTTTGTGTTCTCTTTCCCGCCTTCTTCTCCGCTCTTCCCGTTGCCACCACCACCACCGCCGTTGCTGGTCGTCGCCGGCGGCGGCTTGTGATCCGCGACGCACTGGAAACGGCACGCACTCGGCTTCGGCTTCCGTGCTGCCTCCGTGTCGCTTTCGCTTTCCATCATCAGCGCGCGCAGGCACCGCCTCGCCCTCGGCGGACGCGTCGTCTCGCGGTTCTCCGGATGCGGCGCTGGCACGGCGAGCGGCGGCCTCCGCACAGGCTCGTTTGGCTTCTCTTCCTGCACCTTTTTCGGCGGAGGCAGCACCACAGGCTCGTCGCGCGCGTTCTCGATGTCCACGCGCACGCCGGGGTCGCCGGAGTTGCACGTGCTCGCCTCCATCGACGAGTTGTTCACGCTCTGCACGTTGCTGTTCACGTTCGCGGCCACCGCCGGCAGTGTCCGCGCCGGCGCCTCCTCCTGCTCGGTGGCTCTCGGCGACGGCGCGTGCTCCCTGGCGCCGCCGCCGAGAACCATGCTCGCGCCGACGTTGTGGCCGGCCAGCGTGATGACGCGGTACCCCTGGCCGCTGTCCGTCCTCGGCGCCGGCGCCTCGCGGCCGGCGAGGCTCTTGAGCCCGTCCTCGATCTCCCGCCGGTACGGCGCGCGCCCACCGTCGAACAGGCGCGACCTCGGGAACCCGGAGATGGAGATCTTGGTGTCGCCGCCGCCGTCGCCGCCGCGCGGGCTCTGTTCCTGGCCGGCGCGTGGCGACCTCGCGAGCGTCAGCTCCAGGTCGGGCATGGACGGCGGCCTGGCTCGTCGCCACCGCGGCGAGTCTAAACTCTGGACAGGAATCGTGTCCGATTCATCAGAGGATTCACCTTGGACGGGGATATCTTCCTCAATTGCCCGCGCCGCCGGTGACGCTCTGGGTGGACGTTCTGCCGGAGTTGGTGGCAGCGGCGGCGGCGGCGGCTGAGGCCGGGGAGACGCTGGCTGCGTCGGCACTGTCCCTGACGGTGGCCGTGGTTGCTGGCGAGAGGATCCCACATTGCTTCTGTAGGGGAGCCAGAAGCGAAATGGTTGCGGCTCCGGCGGTATCGCCGACGGCGGAGGCTGGCCGGACATGGCTGGCTTTCGGCTGGTGGTTTCAATGGACTGCAAAGATCGAAGGTGTTTGCACTGTCCATGAAGCTATGTAGAGTTTAGCTTCGTAGGTCTCATGCAAGAAAAGGAGTTGCCTTGAGCATGTCAAGAAAGGTAAGGAATTTGGGGCTTTTCTTGGCTTGCAGCTTTGGAGAAAGGATGAACCTGCTGTTTGTCAAGTGTCAACTGAACTTGAGTTTGCCGTTTGGGTCAAGACTTCAGGTTCAGTAATTGCGATCTGTTCTTCTATCTTCAGTTTTCAGTCACCAATGCATCATATATTAATCTGATTTTACCTGAAAAGAGGGATTAATATGCTTTCACAGTATCAAAAAAAAATGTTGTATCAGGCAGGCATGCTGATCATGTTTGATCTGTCGTGAGGTTCAAGTAAGTTGAGTTTCTTCAGGCAACGTTTGAAATGGAATATCAATGTTAAGTTGTGTAACAGCTGCTCTAGTAGATATTTTAAGTGGACCGGAATTTTATTCACTTCATCAATTATACACTGTTCAACATCCATCTTACATTATTACTACATGAAAGACCCATGATGTTATTAGCCATCTACAAAATATCAATATGAATACCCTAATATTCATCAATTTCTACAACGAAGACCACCTAGCATTGGGGATACAGCTAAATTGGCCCTAAAATACCACCTGTCCTGAAGCGAAAATGCTTAGCTTATCCTTGAGCAGTTAATCTAAGGGAGTTTCCATGCCTTCCTGTTTTTCTTCTCTGACGCCACCTTTCCTTAATATCATTGCACTCTTCTGTTAGGTGTTCCCTATTAGTATCACATTTTTGCTCAACATCTTGCTTGTAATAAGAATTATTTGCCAATCCTCGCAGCCGAGCAGTTTCTGCTATCAGGTCATTGACCAGCATCTCGGTAGTCCTTGTGGTAATCCCTCTCAAATACCATGAAATCGGAGGAGGGGGTAACATAGCAGGTTCAATAAGCTGATCCAAGGTAATGGAAGATCCAACTCTTCCTGTGCCATTGGAGCAAGAATCATATTCTTCTAATGTGCATGGATCTAAAGGATGGCATACTTCCTTGTCAACAAATAGAGGCTCTATTTTCCAGCAACCCTCAAATTTCTTCATAAAACCTGTCCGTCCTTGCTTGAACTTTACCTGCCAATAGTTGTTGCATGAAGACACATATCAGAGAATGTATTGCAGTTGTTTCTCAAAGGCTAGTAGCAACGTTTCAAGTTTTTACAGTGTGATTTGTTCTGTTCTGGTCGACAAAAACATGAACTGACAAGACACCAGACCACCAGAGAAATCTCCATATTGCTGCCTGCTCCACTTCAACTATTTGCCTTGATCCTTCATCAAGCACAACTTTCCGTGATATTACTTCCTGAAAAATGGAACAAAAAATTGTTCATGAGTACTTGGCTCTTGGTTAAGATATCACAGTCCCTTTTATTTAGAGCAATTCGCTGGCTCATTTAGTCTCAGTAACCACAATATCATGAAGCATCAGCCTTCATGTTTTGCTTATATAGAAACATAAAACGCCTTGAAACAACTTTTGCCATTTCACTAATACAAATTCTTGATGAAGACCATATGCTTCTTTTTTTTAATTAAAAAAATAGAATCAGACAATTCCACAGTGAGGTACACAAGGAAAGTAATGCTGGACTATGTTTAGTTGTTTACACTACTATTCTACCCAAACCTCTCAAATCAGCTTTTATAGGTAGTTAAAAGACCCACAAGTAATGCATGATTAATGAATACCATCTAAGAACTCTGGAAACAAAGAGGCCTAATGCTTAATCTACAAAATGAGTGTTATGCCTGAGAATTACTATGCTCCTTACAGTGCTATTAAAGACACAATGACTGGCTGGCTAGAACTAAAAATAAAAACAACAGGTAAAATTTACTGATAATGTAAACTCATGTTCAATTGATGGGAATTTTTCAAACCACCTTCACTGGAGAATAATAAAAAAACAGAGTTGGAGTAATCAAGTAATCAATAGTTCCCTTGTCAATCATAAGGCCATTTGAACCTGCTCATTCTCAACAATAAGGAAAAGCAGACCTATACATACCTTGATATTTTTGAAAACTCTTTTGTTCTCTGGATCAATTATAATGTTGTAAACTGCATCTGGAGGTAATCCTGCTTTAAATTTCAGGTTCAGGTTGCAAAGAGAGCCTTGTGGCACAGTCACCTGTAAAAATTTGATCACATAAGGTTAGCCTTTACATTTCAGCAACCTAGACAGTATGAGTACCTACATTTTATCTTTCCTGAAATCTCCAACAAAATGGTGTTAACTATTTTTGTAAAATAATAACAGGGTATTCGAAATTACTGAATACATCAAAATGAAGTTAAAAAAATTGGGGGTTTACAATGAGAAGAAAGTTGAAAAGTTAAAGGTTCTGGTGAATATAGCTGTTGTTCTTAGACCATCAGTTAACCTATCATCATTTCCAAGACTGAAAGAACTACAAAACACCTTGATTTCTGGAGGCTCATCAGACCAACTAGGATTGTTCTTCCAAGCTTGGAGCAGCTTGTCCAACCTAACCTCAGCAGCAGCAACAGCACTGCAAGTTTCCTGCACCCGCTTCGGCAGCATTTCCGCCTCTGTACCAGCAAAGCCATTCTTCTTCAAGAAACGCCCAAAATGCATCTGTAGCAAGATCCAACCAAACGAATTGACGCCTGCTCAACTAATTTGATATCCTCAGGACACCCGCACTTCTCAAGAAGAAACCAACCTTGAGAGAGTTCTGAATCTTATCCGGTATCTGCACGAGGCTACCAAATCCTAGCGCAGACTTCTGAAGCCAGCCATCCGTTCGGAGGCTCAGCACTGGTTCATGATTACTGCTTCCCATCAAGAAACCAAAGCGGGTAGATGAGGCTCTCAGACACTGAAACAGGAACAGAACCCAAATCTTTGCTTCATCAACCTTTCAGACCCAGCAAGAAGATTGACGGACAAGACTGCAAAAAAAGGAGCTTTGAAGTAAGAGGACACAGTAATACAGTATGGTGGAGAGGTAAGTGCAAGATCTACTCACCACAGGAAATGAATGCATCGGAGCTCGGCTCAGGTGGCGTCTGGCTTCGAAATGGAACGGCCTGAGGAAGAACAGAGTAGGCTTCTTTTGCTCGGACCAATCATGAGTTGAACGGAGGAACACGAAACCACGGGAAGGGACGAGGCTTCGAGGAAGCTTGTCGAATCCAGCCTAAAAAACCAATCGCAGTGGTGACGGAAACCTAATTAATCTTAATCATTTTCCAAAATTCGCAATCCCCAACGAATGAACGAAACCCAATCTCAGACGAGTAGGTTATCAGTCAGTCACAGTAGGCTTGCTCAGGTTGGGCCCACATGTCAATTGGATTCAGGAAAAGTGGGCTACGGCCTAAAATGATTAATGAAAACCAAAAGCCCATGTCGTATGTGAATGGGAAGTTAATACTGATTCCAATCAAATGATTCAAATGTTAAATGCATTGGTTCCTTGCAGCAGAATTTATACCACAAATTGTAGTTCTGACAACTGTTACAATTAACAGAGGTGCATTACATCACGTTACATGTAAAATGTTGATGAAAACTCTCTTAAGTAGTAGAGCAGTAGCAAAGCATCCACTCGAGCGAGAGAGGCGACCACATGATCAAAACCAGGCTAAGGACTGAAGAAGCATGCTCTCACACGCAGGGCAACCATTCATTTCAATAACTTTCATAATTTAATTCAGGCCATATATGAATCTTCAGTTGGTTTGTTGTAGGATCTTCAGTCCATATTCATTCGAAACAACACTTTTTGGGTTTTTGCACTGAATTGGTGTAGCCCATTGCAGTCAGTCATACGGCTGCCATCGCTGCCGCTTGAAGGGGCTGCTGATGCAGATTTACCGGTGCATTATCTTCAGACATCAGGCCATCTTTTACCGGCATGGGAGTGTTGTCGCATTTCTCGTTGGACAGAGAACCTGTCAAAACATGTCAACAAAATAAACCAAGTCAACCAGTATGAGGTTCTGTTATCCAACTTGGCTAAATGTAACCACTTATGTCCAACTATCCAAATTATTTTAGAACACTCAAAAAGAATTGCAAGTAGTTGCATTAAGATAGAAAGAGAATATCAAAATTGCCCACAAGGAAATTATATGAGCAGAATTGTTATATATGTGAACGGGCTTGCCTAGTGGTTGTAGCACTCTAGTTGCACCTACCAGCACCTGGGTTCGACTCACGTGGGGAGAGAATTTTCACAGTTGGTTTAAAAAAGTCACTCGCTGGTCCCTTGGTTAATACACGTGTTAAGAAACGACCTATGGTGGACGGACCCTCGTGTACCAGGCAGAGACCTAAAAGCACATGTTAAGACCCGAACCATAGGGGGGCAGATCCGCATGTCAAGGGTCCAGGGTCCGTGGCCTTTCTCGGCTGGTTTTGACTGAGGTTTCTTCTAAGTGAAAAGCCATGGGGGCAGTCTTTCTCCTGCCGAATCGAGTTTTTTTTTTATATTTGTCATATAAAGTACTCAGTTATATACTTTTAACCACTCCACGATGACTGATGTACCTCGAAGAGAATGAAACTTGAAAAATCAAGATTCTTTCAATAAGAAGGCGCATGCTTTATTTCCTTAGTATAGTATCTTCGAATAAAGAAGTGAACACCATCTTCAGATGATTAAATCAGGACATTTTCTAAAAAAAAAGATGTTTAAATCAGGAGAAAAAATATTTGGAGTACCATACCTGTTGCCTGTTCATTAGACACCGGATGCTCACTTGTTGAGGTGTCTGAAGAGGAGGATGCAAATGGTGCTGAGTTTGATGCAAAGGAAGAAAAATGAGATGAAGGCGATGGGAGCTGGTTTCCTGGAACCTGTTGTACCATACCTCTAGTTGCACTTGGCTACATCAAGAAACAAGGACATGGACAATCAGTTAGCATGATATTACAAAATTTTCGTGAAACATAAATCTAGGTGACAAGGAGCATCCCATTTAAATTTCTAATTTGCAGGCCTCTAGGGAGTTCTTTTAATTGAAGGAACACTGTAGGTTTTTTCTCTAAGATATTTTAAAAAGAACTGGGAAAAAAAAGATTCTGATTCATGTTCTGGTATCCTAGATCCCCTCATTAAAAGAGGAATCTTCAATTCGAGTACAACTACAATAAAGCTATCCGTTCGTCAGCATTTTTAGTTGGTAGTGAGAGTAACTCAATCTATTAAAGCTAAACCAAGTGTTGACATAAGAAAATTTCAAAGGAAACATAGGCAAATTGTTTTTATTTCTTTACCAAAACGTACAAGAAAAAGTTTACCTCAGTAATAACTTCAGGCTCTTCACTTCTACCATCATCTAAGTGTGAGATGGAAGCCAAATCTTTACTTGGAATGTTCCTTAATAATTCAACCTCAGCAGGTTCCTCATAAGTGCTCTCTAAAATTTCACTACTTCTTGAGCTGACCTTCTCAGCTTTCTCAGAGCGTTGGAAGGACTGGGAACTTCTGGAACTTAGAGAAAAGGATTGTAGTATACAATCCTGACACCCAGAAACATCAACTTGG
The DNA here is from genome assembly GCA_003991445.1 of Oryza meyeriana var. granulata. Taxonomy (NCBI): domain Eukaryota; kingdom Viridiplantae; phylum Streptophyta; class Magnoliopsida; order Poales; family Poaceae; genus Oryza; species Oryza meyeriana. The sequence goes on along the minus strand of RYFJ01000650.1, from coordinate 32,569 downwards.
AGATTTTTAAGGTTTGGAAGTGATTCAGGTAGTACTTTAAGTCCAAGACATTGCGACATATTAAGAGACTCTAAACTACTAAGCTTGTCAAAGCACGATGGCAAATATTCAAGCCTAGAGCAGTTCGAGAGATCCAAAAACTGAAGAGAAGTAAGGCATTCAAAGGATTGCAGCAGTTTAAGATCAGAACAATATGAAAGATTTAAGCTTTTCAGATACACAAGTTGGCCAAATGATTGGGGTAATACCTCAAGTTTCAAACATTTTGACAGATTTAAATACTGAAGTGAATGCATGTTGCCAAAAAAGTCAGGCAACATTTGGAGTTCAAAACCACTTAAGTTAAGATCCACCAGAGAACAGAGGCTAGCAAATGATTCCAAAAGTCTGATAGGTAATGTCGAAAGCTTAGAACATCCAGAGAGATTCAAGAAACGGAGTTTGGTGAGGTTTTCAAGAGAATCAGGAAAACTAGTAACTTCAGGGCAGCATGACAAGTTTAGGTAATGTAGATCATGCAGCAAATGAAGGCTATTCAATCGTTGAAGTTTCTGGCAACCTTGGAGATTCAAATAATTCAGCCTTTTTAAGTTGCTTATAAAGGGTGGCAACTCTGTAAGTTCAGTTTCTGAAAGATCCAACATTTGTAACTTATGAAGGCTACTAATTTGCAGAGGGAGTGCTGTAATAGATAAAGATGAAGCGTCAAGGTATCTCAGTTGTTTCAGATGAAAAATAGATGGAATATCTTTAACCGAACATCCACTGAGATCCAAAACACGCAGGTATTTGTTCACTGAAAGAACTTCACTGACATGCTCTAATTCTGCACCACTATTCTTGAAAATTAGTGACCTTGCCTTGGAAGGCCATGCCTTGCGATCTATTGACTCTAAACTAGAAGCAGACACCTGTGCATAACGGTAACAGCAATATCTGGCATTGCGCTCATTCTCGGCATCTAAAATAACAAGGATATCTTCACCAGCAACCGATCTAGCAAGACCATGTGCCAAGTTATGCATGCGGAGCGTTTCCTCAAAAGCACTGGATCTTTCTGCATCATTCTGTAGAGGAAAACAACGTTACTAGTGAATTGAGATGTTCCTATATGGGCATTCCATCATGGTTAATCTTCTTAGTAAAGCTTGTTGAAAATTTAGAAATAAATCAATGGTATAAGATACCCTATGATGTTTGTGAATTATTTAGAAGGAGATATTTAAGCACATTCTAGTTACATTCGCGAGTTAGGATATGTACAGGAGAAAACAAGAATAACAAAAGTATGCACACAAGTTGTTGCAGAACGTAAAAAAGAACCCATGAACTTACCTGAGACCTCTCTAAACCTTGAAGGAAATAGATTGCTTTAAGTTCATCAATATATTTCTCTGCAGTTACATCAAGCGGCAAGGTTCCATGTTTGGACTCAATCATGTCAAGTGCAATCCATTGCTGAATAAGTTTCTTCTTTTCTATAACAGTTCCTTTAGGGAAGATTGAACAATATACAAAGCATAATCTTAGCTCATGGGGCATATTATAATATATTATCTTAAATGATGGAAATAGTGGTGAAATTTTGTCTTCCGGATAATCTTCCTCTATCTTCCACATTTCTTCATCCTTTGCAGCTTGCCAAACTTCACGCCTTTGTCGTTGAGCATTCACCACAGAACCGAGAAAGTTGGCTACCAAGGGTGTGCCTTCACACCTTCTAATGATGTCTTCTCCATATTCCCTGAACAGTGGGTCACCCGGACCTGTCATTGCCCTTTGAGAGAATATTTTTAAACAATCATCTTCAGATAAAGCTGACAACTTGTACAGTGGGCTGGTAGAAATCAGCTTAGCTACTTTATCGCTATGAGTAGTCACTATGATCTTGCTTTCTGTGTGTCTACCTGTGAGCAACATCTGCTTCAATTCATTCACTTCTTCATCTTTTCCCCAAAGGCTATCTAATACGATCAAGCAACTATATTTATTTAGCACATGCTGAACAGCATTCTTAACTGACTGCAACTGCATATTTTCCTCAATTCTTTCTGTAGTTTGTGAAACTATATCTCTCCCAATTTTTTCAAGGTTGATATTACCCATGGAAACATGAACCCATATTCTGAAGCTGAATGCCTCTGTTCTTGTATCATTGAAAACTAATTGTGCAAGGCTTGTCTTCCCAAAACCTACAGGCCCAACTATGGGTATAATGGAAAGCTCTTCAGCATCATTTTGCATTAAAACGCCAAAGAGATGATCCAAGTCTGCATCCCTCCCGACAATTTCAATGTCAGTATTTCTGTATGATGTTGTTTGCTTCTCCTCAAAATTCACTGCTGAGTTGATATGTGAAAGGAAATGATACTGATTGGGCAAGTGCTGCCTTTGCTGTAACATCTCTCTCTTGGATTTCATCTTATAAACCATGCTACCTTTCAGAAGCATTGGATTGGATAATGAGCAGAATAATGACCCCTGTAAATTTATAAAGGTAGCCTTCGTCACGCATTGAAAATATTTAGTATTTTGATAACAGTGTTGCTGGAAGCACAAAAAGGGGACAGCAAAATAAGAGTTGGTGCAGCAAGGAACAATTCTTTGGTACATAACTCACATCTTCTCATATAATACAAAGGACAATTTTAGCACACCTTATAAGTTTTTCATCTCTTACTATCTAGCCTCCTCAAGCAAATTCTTTCGTTCTATCCTCCTTACACGTTTAAATGAGTTATCGAGTGTACATGTCATCGAATGAGTTGGTTGCTAATACAATGTACATACCGATAGAGACATTATCCTATAGGATTGTGACAATTCTCCAGTGTTTTGATTCTCAAAACATTCGTCAAGTAATTTTTGTTTATGTACTGGCAAAAAAGCTGATTGCATATCAAATAAGAAAGAGTTAAGTGTATCGAGTTACATGCACCAGCCAGTTCAATCCAAAAGCTTAATCTGCAATTCACTTTACACTCCATCATCCCCCTCAGGTCAGGCTCCCTCAAGCCTCAAGCGTGGAATAGAAATGGGCTGCAATTTTTTATTTAATTGCACGCCAACATGGGTTCAAACTTAAGACCTCTCCGAATAGTTCAACCCAAAAGCCTAAGCTAATGGAAAAGGTGGGCAATTCACTTTATACTCCAACAAAGAGCTCTATTGATGTTTTGCTTTAAAAAAAACTAGACATACGTTTGCAAAAGGGTGTTGAAGTATATGTGCAATCTACATGTATGTCACATGTAAGTATTGGGTTATCTCTTGCTAACACCAGAACCAAGCAATTTCATAACAAAAATAGTACATCTAGTTATGGATATTGCTTAACTACATAAACTGTACTCACAATTCTCAGAGCTATTCCACACTTCCTAGTTCCTCACCTTCATGCCTCGGGGTGGACCCTTAGGATGAAAACCTAGTTTTGGATGTTCGGAAAAGCGACAGCGACATCTTAGATGTCTTGACATTCTTGGAGGTGTCATATTGGAGGTTCTATGTTGGGGCGGCATCCTTGTTGGTTGTGTCTCCATCGGATCGGATTCAATGGCTACGGAGGGGGTCAAATTTGGGTGAATGACTGATTTACAGCTTAGTTACTCTCCGACGTTATCTTCCGCTTTGGTTCAACGTCAGCCGCCAGCGGTGATGGGTGTGAAATTCAATCGACACAATGATCGGCCGCTACATTTGGAGATTCTGTTTTCGGTTTGAGTAAGACAAGGATTACATACAACTTGTAAGCTGCTAGGAAGAAACAATGATTATGTAGATTCTCACTAACCATAGATAGAAAATCTCTGTCTTTGAGGTGGTAGACTAAGTAATTTTTTAATTAGGTTGTGATTTTGTAATTCGCAGTTATTCACCCTACAACCTCTGTAATAATTGGATGTAGCTTCTTTGAAGCAAAGACCAGAATGAATTCCATCTATCTACAAAAATTCGCACTTCAATTCTTTTTCTTTTCTTTTTTTTTTTGCAGCGAAGTCAACAAGCAATTCTAATGGTGCATCTATCTGCTAAAACAAAAGATCCATTTCCATACCAACATCTCACTAATTTAGATCCCATCACCAGCTAATTCCTAAAATTGTGTCGAAATTGCCGAAGAAATTTAGGGAAAAAAAAGAGAGTTCGCCGTTACCTTCTGAGCATAGCTGCCCCCTTCAAACTGCTCCTTGGAAGAGTAGTACCCATCAACGATATCTTCGATGTCGTAAGCCAGGGACTTGATCTGGCCGAGCCAGTGCCTCAAGTTTGCCCTGTCGCTTCCGAAGGAGTTGTTCTCTGCATTTTTCAGAAGGCTTTCCAGGTACACAAGGGTATCCTTTATGTCCTCCAAATCGTCGCTGAAATTGCAGCACAGCTTCACCTCGCCCTGCGCGACGCCGGAGATGTCGTTGATCTTCCGGGCGACCTGGTTCACGGCCGCGGCCACAAGCATCTCGGCGCCAACCATGGCTGCAACGGACAGGGACTGGAACTGGAGGTGGAAGACCAATGCAGTTGTGAAATAGGGAACGGTAGGTATGGCAAAACGGTGTCGACTAAACTACTAGTGGGTCGAAGACTAGACGAGCAGAAGGGCGGCAGTCTTTAAAGCATTTTCAGCACTAACCCCAAATCAAAGACCCTACAAGCACCTCCACGAGATGCCAAAAATTAAGCTCCCGCAATCTTGTATCGGAGCCGCCTAAAAAAATTAGGTCTAAAAATCTTTTCCATCTTCCCTGTAATTAGATATCAATAAATTGTTTGTTTGTCACGTAGGTAGGGTGGGATCTATTCCCTGTACGGTCGATCAATGGTGCGGAGGGAGCAGCGCAGGCGCGTGGCGTCGCCGTCGTCGCTGCACCTTGCGATGGCCTGGTACTGCCGCTGCCGCTTGCTTGATCACGTGGAAAAACAGAAGGCCGAGGTACTCTATATATTTAGTCTAAATTGGTGAATACTATACACCACCCAAAATTTGTGTAATTGGCTAGAGGTCACTACAAAATCGTGTCAGTGTTATGGGACACCACAAAAATGTATAATTTGCTGAGGGACAATGAAATTATTAATTTATAATTTTCGGGCAAAAAGGGGAGAGAGAAATTTAAGAAAGACCAGTTTGCCCCTAGTGTGCAGCCACACTTTCCTTCCTCCCTGATCCCCTGCAAAATCCCTAGCCCTAGCTAGGCGGCGGCGGCCACGACCGGTAGCGAGCGGCGGTGCGAGCTAGAGCAAGGCGGGGCCCAGGTAGAAGCAGCGGTCGAGCGATAGCGCAAGGTGGTGGCGGAGAGAAGATGGATGGCTCGGCTTCTTCATCGTCCATGCGTCGCCGCATTGGTGAGTTGCCGTTGGTCCCATGTCCCTTGTGTGGGACGCATCTGGAGGCACGAACATCGAGGACCCCAAAGAACCTAAACAAAAAGTTCATCAAGTGTCCCTATCTTAAACATGTAAGTATGCCTTGCTACATTACTCTTCGTTGGATTGTGTATTTGGTTGAGAAGAGATGTCATTCGGTGACAATTATACGGACAGAGTACTGTGGAAAACTCAGTACGAGCAGATGTTGAAGGATGGTCACGTAGGATGGAATCAGCAACCAGGGTGATAGAGACTAGTTGAAGCAATGCCATCGATAGGGGCTGTGATATCTGAATTGAAGGCATGTAGGAAAGTGGAACAAATTGTAGTGCAACTTGGAGTTATCCAAACTTTGTTGTTGCTGTTAATTTTGGTGGACATTAGTAAGTAGAGTGGGCATAATTGCTAGCAATTTGAGGCAATATGTTGTGTACTGTGTAATTGGTAGCAATGTAATGTGAAGCTTTAGAATTGAATGCAATATGATGCATGATGGTGTGCTTGTTGCCTTTATATGTACAGAAGTCAGGTTGCATATTTTTGACAAAAAATTTCATAACCAAACATTTTCGATAGCAGCTTAGCATATTTTTGAGAGAAAATTTGGCAGCAGCTCAGCATATTTTTTAAATAAAAACATTCCACAAACCAAGTCAGAAATTCATGCCATTGACCACCATTTTGACAGAAATTGTTATAACCAAACAATTTTGCCAGAAATTCATGCCATTCAACACCAATACTTGGTCTAAACAAAAGCCATACATGCAAGAACCCATTGTCTTAACCTTGACATAATCCACATAAATTTAGTTGCCACATAGAAAAACTAAACTAGGGTAGGTTTTCATATTATTATTACAGAAAAGGCTACCTACACAAAATGCTATAGAATAGTTTAGTTGCCACCAGCTGCTTTCTTAACTTGACCTTTGCCTCTAGTCTTTTTCTGGATCTTGCTTGGAGCTGCAACATCCAAATTGAGTGCTCTAGCCCTACTCCTTGTTATTGGACCTGTGTTAGTGACCCTAGATGCAATTGACCTTGAAGGTGTGGAGCTGCATATATGGATAGTAGTTACATACTTGCAGCAAAACACATGTAGAAACAAAAAAAAAAGTTAACTTACATATTTGGTGATGACTGTTCTGTCACATTATTTGTGCCAGAAACCGTCACTTTCTTGATTCTTTTTCTCTTGGGATTTGGTGGGGCTGGTGGTGGGGCAGATGGGTCATCAACAGGCTCATTGCAGGTCTTAATGATGTGGCCAAATTGACCACATCTCTTGCATCTGTGCTTTGTTTTACCTGAACCTCCTTCTTCCACTCCTTTTAATCCTCCTATTTCTAGGTCTTCCAGCGGACCTCTTCAAGAGAGGTGGATATAGCTGGAAGCCCACATTAGCTTTAGCCCATTGAGACTTGTCTGTCATTGGGGCCACCCATCCTGCATATGCTTTCTTGAATGTGTCTACAGAGTAATAATCACTGACAAATTGTTCCAATTCTAGACCCCCCTTGAAATGATTAAAAAAATGGCATGTGTGCAACGGATGCCAGTTAACTGCCATTGTTTACAGCTACACTCTTGACTGTTCAAGTCAACAGTGTGCCTCCATGTCTTCAAGTCTGTCACACCCTAAAAATCGGCCAAATTAAAAATTATTTTGGGTAAATAGAAGTACAAGAATACACTAGAAAAATTTGTTTGAGAAAGTGTTTGAATAAAATTTTGAAATTTCAATTATTAAAATCCCAATTTCTAATTTTAATTAAATACTCAGACGCTTTTATATTCCCGGGGGTTTGCTGGAATATTTTAAGCGTTAAAATATTTATAATAATAAATTCTTTGTGTTTCGTGGTGGCATTTACTTCTGGTAATTCTCTATGAATTAATAAACCCTCTGAAATTTTCTCGGAATTTTCGGAGCTCCAAAATTAATTTTAATGGGAGAAAGATCATTTCAGTAATTAAATAAATATAAAATAAATCCCTTCTCTTTTTCCCTTTCGGTTCGTTCTTGATTTAGTCCTTTGAAGCCTTCTCGTTCATCATGAACTCTGTCTTCCTTTTTTCTTCTAGGGTTTTGTGTCGTTCCTGAAACCCTAAAACTTTCTCGACTTTTCGATTCTCAAAATATTATGATATTTCGAGTGATCGAATGTTTCCTAAACTATTCCCTATTCTCGACTCCCTAAATATTCCCTCGAGAGCCCCAACATTATGATATTCCTGTCACCACAAAAATACCCCATTTATCGATTCCCAATATATATTTATACCTATGTATATATACATACATACATGTATGAATATATATCCTCATATTCAAAGTATTTTTTAAAAAATAATGATCCTCACATCCCGTAAATATCCTCAAAATTCCAATTTTCGCAAAATTAGAATTTCCCCAAAAACCCCTTTCTTTTCTCCTTTTTCTTCTTTTTTTTCCATATTTCCTTTATCCCCCTTCTTTCTTTCTTTTCCTTTCTTCTTCCTCCCTCCCCCTTCCTTCTTTCTCGGGGTCTCTCTCCCCGGCCGATCCCAGCCGCCGCGCCTGCCCCCTCCCCGGGCCTGGCCTGCCTCGGCGCCTCGGCCCTGCTTGCGCCGGCCCACCGCCGCTGCTCCCCTGGCCCATCGCAGCGGCGCCGCCCCGGCTCTCAGCCCGCCGCCGCCGCCTGCGCTGGCCCATGCCGCCACCCCGCGCAACCGCCGCCGCCGACCCGGACTCCGCGAAGCCACCGCCAACCTCGGAATCCAGCCGCCACACGAGTCGTCGCCCCTATCTCCTCCTCCCTCTATATAAGCCGCTGCCCTCTGCTCCCGAGCCGCGCCGCCGCACTGCATCTAGCCGCCGCCGCCAGCTCGCCCTAGTGCCGGCGTCGTCGCTCGGCCTCTCCCCCGGCCGCCGCTGTTCGGGGTCCTCGCCGGCGTCGCCTCGGTCGCCCTCGCCTGCCGCCAGTGAGCACCTGCCATGCCGCCCTCTGTCTTCCCCATCTGCCGTGCCGTCGCCGGTGTCGTCGTCCTCGCCCCGGGCTCGCCATCTCCCTCACCACAGCTTGTCACCGACGAGTCGCCATCGCCGCGCCGCCTGGGTGCCGCCGAACGCTGTCAACATCCTCCTGCTGGCCCCGGTTGCTGTTTCCCCCTGGCGTCGCCCTTGTCGTCCGCCGTCGTCCTTGTTACCTCTGTGCGTCTCGCTTCGTCGCCGGTTTGCCGTGCTGTCGCGCTGTCGGTCCCGCCATCGTCGTCTCCTCCTCGGCGCCGCCGCCCGCTGTTCCCAGCCCCTGGCCGAGCCACTTCCTGTGCGCCGCCGTTCTGAGCCGTCGTCGTCTCACCTGCATGCCGGACTTGTATGCTGCCTCCCCTCCTCTTTACTCTGGGCCGACGATGTCGTCACATTGCCCGTCCGAACTCCTCGGCCATCTGCCGGCGTGTCTCCTGTGCTGCACCCTGAACGGCCGAGCTCGATTTGGCTCCTCGGCGTGCCACTGCTGCGCGGACCCCGGTGTCTCCCTCTCTCCTGTGATCCTGGCTAATATGTCTTCAAGTCATCCCGCTCGTGGATCCTTTGAGACCTAACTCGGGCCGACCGATCCACGTAAACTACCAAGCCGATTGCAATTAACGGATTGTCCAAGTCGAGTCTCCACCGTTGGATCCACACGTCTAAATCCGATGCCACGTCAGTCCTAGCTAGTCTATCTCGTCTGCCACCTCAGCCCTAATTGCCTTGTCATCGATCCACCTCATCGCCATCTCACCTTTCCTGCCATATCGGCATCTACATCAATCCGAGCCATTGATTAGTGGGCCCTACTCATTTATCTATTCGAAACGATTCCTCTAATAGTTAATTTCCGAAGGAATGTTCCATGGAATATTCTTTTCCAATTCTTTTCAGAATTCTCTCTGAATTCAATATTCCAAAAGCCGTATCTTTTTCGTTTGAACTCCGATTCGACCCGTTCTTCTTTCTAAATTCATATAAAATCATAATTTACTTGTTTATATATTTTTATGTACTGTTTATTTGGAGATTCTTAGGTTTTTTTATTGTTTTGCGTGTAGTCATGTATAATCGTCGTTTCGAAAGATCGCGGAGTCTACGGAAGAGTTTAATAGAGCAGTCGAAGACGTTTTCGTTTGCAAGGCAAGTCACACGACAATCCCCTTGAGCATGTTGATCCCATTTGTGAAATCTATTTTATTTTAAAGTTATTGCATGAAATGTTTTGGAATGACATTATTACGGGGAATTATTTAATAACCAACATTCCTTGATATTTATGGCCACTTTGATGTTGATATCCGTACCTTGATATCTTGGGTGATTAATATTGACTAGCTGGATGTTTAATTATTTATCTGGCTAGATTATTTAGAATTTGCTTAGCCATGTCTAGAAACTGTAGCGTCATTTTATGTGGGAAACTATTCATTCATTCTGATTAATTAATGTATACTGGTTATTCACGACAGTGAGTCATGGTTGGTTAATTAAATATGTCAGCTAAAACTTGACTGAACGGTGGGTTGTGAGCACCAGGATTGTGAATGTTGCTAGCGGTGCTCATGACAGTTAAGGACTGGTTCGTGGACTACTTGTTGCAAAGCATTTACCGTACTAACCACAAGTCAGAATGGGCAACGACTAGACTTGTAGTGTAGCATGTCCTAGCAGGAGGCACCATGGTGTGTTTAGTTGATATGTGATAATGTCAATAAATCCATAGTGGCAGTGCCAATAAGACCATATGTTTGAGAGTCAAGAGTTTCTCTAGCCTGGAGGTTGGGCCACCTCTACTGGGGACTTGGCCGGTGACCATTCTGTTGGACATGTTATGCGAAAGGTCTTGTCACGGTTTTCTCCTTTACAGTACCATGGTGGTATTTCAGGGCATGGTGACATGTTTGGAATCGTGTCTTGTGGGTAAAGTTGTACACCTCTGGCCAGAGTAAAACTATTCGAATAGCCGTGCTAGCGGTTAATGAGCGAGCCTAGCAATGTTTTCTGTGATTAGTCACACACTACTTAATGCTAATGATTAATATTGATAAATGGTGGAATCTGGATAGCTCCAGTTTGGAGAGTTATGGTTTTGGGCCTGAACTGCGTTGGAGCACTATTCAGAGATTGGTTCAATATTGACTATAATTAAACTTCACTATTTTTAATGATTTTAAATGTAAATGTGTTAAATGCTATTTTACGCAAATAAGCCATATATGCCTTACCTTTGGAATTCCTGTTGCATTATTTTACATTTCTTCTATGGCTTATTGAGTACGGTGGGTGGTACTCAGTCTTGCAATATTGCAATCATCAGAGTGAAGCTTAGCGAGGAGGAGAAGTTTGGTGTTTGGCTTATACCCTAGTTGAGCTGCCTGTGGCTTTGTGCTGAAGCTACCCTAGTTGCCGTTTCGCTGCTGTTTTCTTCTGTGTGAGGACTAAGTACCTCTTTTGTAAGTATTTATCATTTATCGTGTTTGGTTATGTTTATCAAATTATCGATTTGTGTACCTCGGCTGATTCTTGGACGAGGATTTATTGCACAAATTAGCTTTGGAAATTTTGGTGAATTTCTAGGCGTGACAAAGTCTCTTCCAGTGCCTCCTATTTCTCCAGTGTGACTATGTGCCGAGTACAGTTTGTATCCAAGGTCCCTGCTCTTAGCATACAATGCCTTCATGATACTTGTAGAATTCTGCCGGTTAATTCATTAGCAAACCTTTTCCTTACAAAAATGCTTTCCATGATCATCTGCCTAATCTTATCCATCAAGTCAACTATAGGATGTGATTTATCATGACTAATGCAACTATTGAAGGTTTCTGCTATGTTATTTGTGACATAATCACATTTGCTAAGACTAGAGAACTTACTTCTAGCCCAAAGGTGCTTGTGGAAGTCATCAATCCACTCTATAGCTTTAAGACATGCTTCTTTCATTTTATTGTAATGGTTCTCAAATATGTCGTGCCTATATGCCCTTGATGCTGGCCACAGATTCCAATCAAACTAGAAAATCAAGTTGGCGCGCTCATTAATTTGAAACCTGTGTATACTGGTTTGGAATGTATTATTTCTTTTCATAAAATTTAGGGTAAAGTCTATTTTTGGCCCTTAAACTTTGCTCAAAATCTATTTTTCATCATAAAGTACAAAAAAGGTTATTTTTAACCTGAACTTTCAAAACCGGACATAACACTTTAACTATATTTCATGGTAGTTTTCATTAACATGATACTGATTTTTGGCTAACATAAATGTCGATGTTTTATATCAGCAATAATTATATGGAGCTATTCATGAGACCTAAACTTGATGGATTGCAAAGGAATACGAAACAATTTATCCTGGTTTAGGCCCTTGATGTGAGGTAATACCCTACTTCCAGCTGTGTATATTGCCTTTGAGGTTTCTCTGATGAGATTGTATAGGGTTGTTCTTCTCTGCCCTTAGGGGGCTCCTTATCTCCCTTTATATATTGAGGAGACAGGGTTTCAGGGTAGGAATCCTAATCGGACTCCGACCAAGGTTTCCTTCTAGGGATACAACGTACCCAACTAGCACTATATCATTTCCTTATCGTGCAAGGTAATGTGTGCCGAGTCCTATTGTATCCCTAATTACAAGGTTAGGCCCATCCTCTGTCCGAGTGGCCTTAATGTTTCTCATGAGGTACCCGGGGCCCATGGCCTCCACAGCAGCCTCTGAGACCTTTATAGTTGAGTCACAGCTGATGCCGAGTGCTCATCTTCCTTGGTGAAGACTTCCTGAGTGCTCATTGTCCGAGTGCTTTTTCTCCAAGTCATGCTTCATATCGGCTGGCAACGAGGCTATGAAGGGCTTCATAGAAAAATATAAATAGTGTGCACCGAATAGGCGCACCTATTAGGTGTAGGCCCCGATTTTGTGCTAATTGTGAAACAATTAAACATAAAGTCAAAGATCTTTAACCTTTTAGTCTTTTCGGAGTGGTATATTTCTCAGAAATTAGACTCTTCAGTATCATGTTAGTTGAAAATATTTTTGCTCAAGGCAATTTTGGCTAAGCATGTAAGCGGAGTAACACTTCATGGATTTTAACCCAATATGTGATCATGTGTACTTGAGAGATACCTGCATCTCTAATTTTAATGGAGACCAGCTATTGATCCTTATAAGGATATATCCTCAATACTTGTAAAATAATTCAGATATCTGAACACATGTGTCCAGCAATTAGGCTTAACATAAGCATATCTGATTATTTAATAGGTTTCTGTAAAATAGCATATGTACCATGATTTTAACATAGCCAGCGGTCGGCCCAATAGGACATGCTATTTAGAAACTCATATCTTACGACCCATTATCAAGCTAGTCGGCCCAAGCCCACTAACCCGGCGTAGGCCTTATAAAGCAGCGAGAGAAAGAAAAGATTCCCCTTTCTCCCCTAACCAGCCAAATTCCTTTAGCTCCCGAATCCGCGCGGAAACTTCACGCTCTCTGCCTCGCTAGGGTTCGCTGTAGCTTGCACTCCCAACTCGAGACCCGTAGAACTCCGCTCTGCCGCGCCGATTCCCAACCTCTGCAAGCCTTTCCATCAGATTTCCTCTCCCCCCAGCAATGCTGAAGGCACCATTTGAGATCCTGGATAGGGCGTCTGGAGTATGGCCGATGTTCGACTGCAGCCCGGTGAAGCTAAAACTCTTGGACAAGAGAATGATCTTGCAGCAGCAGGAGATCATCCATTGGCGCACAGCCGAGGGTGAATCCATTCCGGCCCCAAAACTAGGTGAAACCGTTGTTTTCACTTCTTTCTTTGACCGTGGTTTGGCTCTCCCTTCCTCAGATTTCCTCCACCGCCTCCTTGATTTCTACCAGATCGAACTGGTAAACCTCAATCCAAACTCTATTCTTCAAATCTCTGTCTTCGCGACTCTTTGTGAAGCTTTCTTGGGAGTAAGGCCCCATTTCAACCTTTTTCGTTATCTCTTCCACATCAAGCCCCAACCATCCAAATCCAAGATTCGGACCATCGGAGGGCAGGCCTTCAGCTCAGGAATGATATGAAGAGAACCTATCTCAACGTCCCCCTCAAAACCTCTCTCAAGGGGTGGCACCAAGAGTGGTTCTACTGTTCGAATCTAGAACCCTCTCTCCCCCTTTCTCTGGAACCCCTCCAACCGTCTTGCCAAGCTGGTCCTCCATGCCAACGCATGAAGAGATGGGGCAGGTCTACTAGCTGATGGAGAAAATTGACCTGCTGAAGGGTAAGGGCTTGACAGGTCCCTGGGTGGCAAGGTGTTTTTTGAACCGCCGAACCCGACCGCTAAAGGCCAGGACCCACTTCGGCTTCGACTAAAAGAGCAAGAACGATCCAAGCCAGGAGTATCACGACTTCGTTGACAAGGACAAGGTGTTGACGCCGAAAACCGCCGGGGCCGTCCGGCGCCTTGGAGACACGCGAAGGCCTGGGAGATTTGCTTCACTCCAGTGCAGGTCCTAAAATCTTGAGGTTCGTAGGCGTGCCAGTCAATTTGACCCTGCAATTGACAAGGAGATAAAATGTTAGATCAATGCGCCAATCGGCTGGAAGCCGATCTGGACTCGTCTCATCGGCCGATAGCCGATATGAATTGTAGCACTTATACACCGGCTGGAAGCCAATGATGGCATGAACAACTAATGATAATAAGCAAATATTGAGCTAGCCGGTTGCCGAAGGATACTTGAAAATCGGCTATAAATTGATAAAATAGATATGCAGAATGCGTAAATAAATGAATTTGATAAACTCCAGCCGATTGCAATAGTGATTGTTCGTGTAGTACTGCCCGCGCGTGTACCCGGGCCCTTGCTCGTGCCCGCGCCCGGATCCTTGCCTGCCGCCCGTGCCTGGGTCCTCGCTTGCTGTCTGTGCCCGGGTCCTCGCTTGAGCTCGTGCTCGGGAGCCTACCTGTGCTTGTGCTCGGATTGGCAGAGTAAACTAATCGGCTAGCCCTTAGCCGATCGTAATAGTAATGCAGGCAAGAATGTATAACAAAGCAAGCAGTATAATCGGCTATATTTAAAGGATAACTTATCGGCTAAGCACTCCGATAAAAACACCGCATAAAACCCATCGGCTTATTAAGAATAAAGTTATTATCGTCAGTCTAGTAGATCGGACCCAACCGTTGCAGCACAGACTGATGATGATAACAAGACCTCGATAGGCCGATAGATCTGATGCGATCGTGATATAAAATATGATAACTTATCGGCTATACACCCCGATAAGACACTTGCGCACAAAATATCAACTTAGCAGGAACGATTTATCACTGGCAGTTTAGTAGGTCGGACCCAACCGATGCAGCACAAACTGTGGATAAACCGCTCCCAGTAAGCCGATACGATCTACGCACGCGTGATGTTGATATACCTAATCAATCTATGAGATCAAACTGAACTGATGCAGCCATAGACAAAATAGATATATCGTGGTAAGCCGACTACCATAAACCGACTAGAATATCGGACCTAACCGAGGAAGTCCTAGCCGATAGGTAGCCGGGGTGACGAGACTTACCCTCTCGCAGGAGGTCGAACTTAACCGATGCAGCCCGGCTCGAGAAGCAAGAACCCGTCGAAAGGGTGGCGATGCGCCGAATTTGTATTGATCGATTGATGTAGATCTCTTACACAGTACCCGGGCATATATATTTATACCCCGAGTTAACATGAGTCCTTATTGGACACGGTACATGATTTCCTAATTATAACAGGAAACATTAATAAGACCTGATCAGACACGAAATCAGGTTTCCTAAAGATAAAAACTAACACTGCCTAAATAGTAGACACGGTAAATAACTGCCATACTGCGGTCTTCACGGCTCTTTCCCGGATTCGGTCCCTTCTGGATCACCTTCCGTTAGCTATCTGCAATTTCTTCTTGACCGAATCTGATACAGGGCCTTACCAAATTTTGGCATTAACACATGCCCCCCAATTTCGGAGTTCTTCTATAGGACTTCGAAATTCTTTCGTTTTGGGCCTTCAGATTTCTTCCATACCGAGGCGGCCCAAGGTAGCCCACTTGCCATAATTGTTTGAAACAGTGCCAATGGCCTCAATTCCTGCCTGGTCATCATATCTCTATAAAACGCTTCGTCTCCCTAGCCTTTTTTATGCTTTCACATCACCAGAGCACTACCGCTTCATCTTCCAAGACCCCGACGAACTCCGGCGAACTCAGACGAACCGTCGCGTCTCCCCTCTTCGACCGCTGATTCCCGTTCTTCTTCCTCTGGCGCAATGGCATCAGCATCCACAGTCCCCGAGGTAATCTTTCTGCCTGACTGTTTTTTCCGATCTGCAGCCTAGATGAATCCAATCTGCCATGTTCTTTACCTGTCCTTCGTCGTGTTCTTGTTCACTGTAGCACCTGAGAGACCAGATTTTGATTCCGGCCGCCGATTACCCGAACTTTTTCTACCATGGCCCCATGGGTAGCGAAGATCCCACAGACTTTATAAGCGCCGAGACCCAACTCATTCCTTTCAAGAACTCCGCCATGTTAGTTAGTGACTGGACCAATAGCTTAAGGTCATGGCCGAGCAAGCTGCCTGGGTGGAGAGATTGGTATATCCGAGTATCGGCCGCGAAGAGAACCCTCTGGGAAGAATCACATATCGGCCACTGCATCAACCTCTCTCTAGCCGATATGAAAAGGAATGAACCTCTGCTTGCATCGGCTTCATACTTCTGGTCAGACGCCCTCAACGCCTTCATGTTCGGGCACGGGCCGATGACTCCCACCTTGATGGATGTGACTATGCTCACTTGCCTCGACACGACGAGCTACATTGACCCCTTCAAGCTTCGATTCAAGCCTGCTCATCGGCTCCAAGCGAAGAACATTGGTGGCTGGTCCAGGTATATATCAATCCATAACAAGGGAACTGGACCAGTCGACAACCGGGAACACGTTGCCTTTTTGAACTTGTGGCTGGAACGGTTTGTCTTCGGCGGTGCAACCCTCGGCCCAACGATCAACATGCAATGTCTGGCAGAGTGCTTGGCCGATCGAAAACAGATCCCCTTGGGGCAATACCTCCTTGGCGCTACTTATCAACTGCTTCACCAAGTAGCGATCAAGCTATCGGCCGGCCAGCCCATCAGCCACATCGGGGGTCCTTGGTGGTTTGTGCAACTCTGGCTCAATGTCTACACCTCCAAGGCCTTCTTTGGGACCTCTTTTCTCAACCAATCCTTTCCAGCCGATCATACAGAAGACCAGGATCCGATTTACCGCCGATGTATCTCCATGGGCGAAGCTGCATCGGCTCTTTCTGGTGACAAGATAACACCTGCTGGACTTAGCCAATGGTTCAAGGGGTTCTATTACGGCTTCACCAAGGAGGCCACACTCTGGTTCGCATACAATGATGCATCGTCATTCGAGATACCTTCCAATTTTGACCCGCTTGATGCTTTGGAAAATAATGAGTCAAAGGCCATATTCCTATCGGCCATTACCCCTTGTCTGCTGCCAACTGGCTTTTCTCTAGGCCGATCGCAACCGTCATATGAGTTCTACCATCCATCGGTCTGCTCCCGTCAGCTTGGCCTTGGTCAACTTCTGATCGGCCTATTCTTCATCGACAAACTTCAGGCCTAGGGCAACGTCAACAATGCCCTAGAATATGATCGGATACGGACTTTAACAGAATCCCTTCTTCTAGGCGCCGTCACCGAGGTGAATGTTTGCACTGCCAATACAAAGCTTTTCGTCCAATGGTGGTCAGAATGGAAGAAACATCTATTCAGCTTAGCGGCCACCTACTACTGTTCCCGCCTCGATGCCGAGTACATCGAATCTGATGAAGAGGTAACACCCATAAGCTTTAATCATCTTCTCCGATCATCTCTCACTCCTAATTTCAGGCTGTCAACGTCGAGCCCCCAACGACAAGCAACAGTGGTCGGCCGATTTTGTATCAACCCCCATCGGCCACTTCGAACTTAGGGCGCGATGCTCCCCTCCATCGGCTCTCCTCCAGGCGCCTCGGCCGACAGGACAAAAACGCAAGAAGCTAGCGCATCGCCCCTCTCTCAAGAAGCAAAAAACCAATGCCGATGTCATGGTCGCGATGCCACCTACTCCCCAAACAACATCGGCCCCTTCATCTCCATAGGTACGTGCTAAGTCTTGATATCATTACTCGTTTTTCCATCTTTTTCATCAATTCTATTTTCAGCTCGAGTCATTGGCCCCTGAACCTCAACCTTCTGCTGACATCCCTCCAAGCACCGAGCCGATGACTTCTCTAGCCGCCCCAATCTCAACACCAAGCCCTCAAGCCGTCGATGAGATTGTTCCTACTACATTGCTTGACATTGGCCATCCCGAAGAACAATTTACTCATCCTTTTGAAGTCAATGCCATCCAAGCTGCCGATGTCCTTCCTCAGGTAATCTCTTTATGCCCATACTTCACTTTTAACTCTTTATTGATTCTTTTACCGATGTCAATTTTGCAGTCCTTAGCCGATTTGTTCTCTTTTGACATCGGCAAGTACTTAGAGGCAGAAGACGCAACAGTCACCAGCGCAGCAACCAAGCCATCCTTCCTAGCCGATGTGCGTGAGTATTTAACGAGCATCATCAGTCGGCTGGAAAATCCGATCGATGCACTAGTGGAAGACTGCGGGCCGATCCGGGCAAGACTTGCAGAGATTGAACACAATCTGCCCGAAGAACTCATCGACGCACTGACTCCCGCGGCATACTTGGAATCTCACAGACTCAAACTCATCAAGCTTAGACAGCGCATAGCCGATCGTGCTGACCAACAGAAGATAACCCAAGACATCCAAGCCGATCGGCTGGTAGCCCAAACAGAGAAGAAAAAGCTTGATGACATGGCAGCTGCCCCTCAAGAGCTCCAATCCAAGTTGGACCAACTGAAGAAAAAGGAGGCCGATTTGCTGGCAGAACTTAAAAAAGTTCGCAAGGATCTTGAAGTAACAGAATCCCAGCTTATCGGCCTGCCACAAACTATACAAGACCAAGAGGCTAAGGTTGCAGCAACGGTGCGTCAAGTCGTTCATCGGTGCAAAAATCTGAAGACCATTCCGGGCTCCGATGAAGACGACATCCGTGCTATCAATGAGATTGACCAAATCCGCCTACGTGCAATCGAAACAATCCAAAAATTCATGTAAATTAATGACTGATGGCCTCATGAAACATGCTGGTTGTGCTGTAATATATCTTGATCGGCTCTGTTGCCTGCTTCTTTCAACCTTGATAATATTTCTGTTTGTTTGATCTAAAGGCGATATCGATTGATATCGGCTATCTTTAGGCGATGCAAAAACATCGGCTTTCTGAACTATTTTAGAAATCGGCTGCACTTAACCGATTTAAGAGTTGATCCAAACGCTAGGATAGTATTTCTTGAGATATTTCCCGTTAAGTGCTTTAGCAAATTCTGTCCCGTCAAGATCCTCTAATACATAGGCATTACCAGGCACACAACGATTAATTCGATAGGGCCCTTCCCAATTAGGCGACCACTTTCCGAATCTACTATCTCTGAACCCGATTGGCAAAATCAATTTCCATACAAGATCTCCCTCGGCAAACGATTTATTCACCACCTTTTTGTTGTAATGCCGAGCTGCCTTAGCCTTGTTTTCCTTGATCCTCTCTAATGCCCTTAACCGATTCTGAGCCAAATCTTCAAGTTCATCTGTCATTAAGTTATAATAATCATCGGCTGTCAATTGATTTTGCAAAGAAATCCTCCTAGAGCCAATGTTAGTTTCCCAAGGCAAAACCGCCTCATGTCCATATACTAGTTGGTAAGGTGGCACCCGAGTAGATCCATGACATGCCATCTGATAGGCCCATAATGAATCGGTTAATGTAGTATGCCATCGACGCGGCTGCTCATCAATCTTCCGCTTAATCAACTTGATCAAACTCTTGTTAGAAGCTTCCGCCTGTCCATTGGCCTGAGCATAATAAGGCGATAAATTTAATAACTTGATTCCCATTCTGGCAGCAAACTGTTGAAACTCATCGGACACGAAGACAGACCCCTGATCAGTAGTTATCGTCTGAGGAATTCCAAACTGATAAATTATATGCTCCTTTACAAACTCGATCGCTTCCTTGGACGTAACTTTCTTCAGAGGATCGCCTCTACCACTTGGTAAAATAATCTGTTGCGCCAATATAGAACTTATGTCCCTTACTCGACGGAGGATAAACCTGGCCGATCATGTCAATTCCCATCCTCTGAACGGCCACGGTTTGATGATAGGATTCATAGCCGATGCTGGTGCTCGCTGTACATTTCCAAATTTCTGACAATCTTGACACCCTTTATAGTACCTGAAGCAATCTTCCAGCATTGTCGGCCAAAAATATCCTACTCTTCTCAGCAACCACTTCATCTTATGAGCCGATTGATGAGTCCCACAAACGCCTTCATGTACGTCGCACATAACCACTTTGGCTTCTTCCAAATTCAGGCATCTCAGCAGAACTCCCTCAAAAGTTCGATAATATAAATCCCCATCAAGCAACACATACTTAGTAGCTTTATACAGAATTTTCCTGGAAACCAATTGCGACGGATTTTGCAGATAACCAATTATTTCCTGTCTCCAGTCATCTACTTTGTCTTGAATGTCATTATCGGCTATTTCAACCTCAACCTGCCTATTCAGCCGATAACCAGAAGCAATTTGTGCAAGATCATTGGCTTCCAAATTCTGCTCCCTAGGAATATGATCTATTGATACCATCTTGAAATTCTTCATCAAATCTGTACATTCCTCATTGTATGATCTCAAAACGTCATCCCTGCACTCATATTCTCCAGACAACTGCTTGATCACCAACAAAGAATCACCAACGATCTCTATGATATCGGCTCCAATCTCCTTTAAAAGTTGAAGTCCTTTTAATACCGCCTCGTATTCCGCTTGATTATTAGTCCGATAAGGTTAATTGTAAAAGCAAACTCAAACTTGCCCCCCGAGGCGATATAATGACCAAGCCGATACCAGATCCATGCTTGCAAACCGATCCATCAAAAAATAAAGTCCAAGGGACTGGCTCCACATAATCTTCATGAACCCCTCTGTGTTGCACAATGAAATTGGCCACTGCCTGTCCCTTGATTGCTTTAGCCGATTCATATCTCAAGTCGAACTCTGTCAAAGCAAAAATCCATTTACCAACTCGCCCTTTCAAGACTGGAGCCGACAACATATATTTGACCACATCGGCCTTGCAAACCACTGTACACTCAGCCGATAGGATATAATGCCTTAACTTTGTACATGAGAAATATAAACAAAGGCATAATTTCTCCACCGCAGGATATTTCGTTTCAGCATCCAAAAGCCTCCTGCTCAGATAAAACACAACTCGCTCCTTCCCCTCAAATTCCTGTATCAGAACAGACCCGATGGATTTCTCATCGGCTGATAAATATAACTTGAACGGCACTCCTTTCTGCGGCGGAATTAAAATAGGTGGAGAACTCAGATAGTTCTTGATCTCGTCAAATGCCTTCTGCTGCGCTGCCCCCCACACAAACTTTTGATTGGCTTTCAACTTCAATAATGGAGTAAAAGACTCAATTCTCCCTGACAAATTTGATATAAACCTCCTCACAAAGTTAATCTTGCCGATCAATGATTGTAACTCTGTTTTGTTGCTCGGTGGTTCCGTGGTCTTGATGGCTCTGATGCTCCGCTGACTATGATGAGGACATCACCGGCATAGATATGACCATGTTAACCACTTCTAAACCAAAGGTGCAACCACTCTATATGGGGCTTATCATTGATACATTTGATGAATTGGTGCTGCACCATAAAGTGTGTTTATTTTTATTTTCAGAATTACTTACATGGATCAAGGAAAGGTTTGATTGCATATGGAAAGCATGGAAGGTTAATGAAGTTGATTGGGGACCAAATCTAAGTATTCCTAAAGTCCTCCACCAGGCCACCACGTCACTTTTGGCCCAAGGAAAGAAGGAGTCCAAATTCAACACGTTTTGGAAGTTGGATTCGGACTGCAGGATAGTACCAACTTGCCACGGCTGCCACGACTTCATATGGACTCCGATTGGGGTGTTCTTGTACTTCATGGAAAGCTTATGAAGTCTACTTTCCAACGGATCTAACCTCATCTTCAAATTCCATCCGAGCCGGCCGCAATCATCAAAACAATCCACATTGGTTCCTGAGTCCGAGTCAAACGGGTGCTGCGCCATCCCCACTTGGGCCCATGGGCCTTGTAACCCTAGGTGGACGTCCCTCCCTGGCCGTATCCCTATTTAAGAGCTGCCGTCTCCCTTGTTACGACTTGGATTTCGTTGAGTTTAGGTTTAGCCCTTGTGCAAACTTCTGTTCTTCAGTTGTGTTGGACGACCACCTGTCAAGACAGCTTCGTGATCCCAACATTGTGTTCGCAATACAATTTATGCTTCATTCATATTCCAATATCAGATTGCCTACGTTCTATTCTTGCTAGTTCTTCGATTGCTCGCAGGGATTGAACCTCGTGTTCAGGTTGATCGCGCCGCCAGCGGGATCAATAACATCTCGGAGTTGGGTCAGCGATTGCTAAGGCGCAAGCGACATCGTGCGTTTGTAGTCGGATTGCCAGGGTCATCTCCACCCACAAATCGATAGCTATCAACTCATCGAAAGATCGGGCACCTCAGTCTCCATCAGACTAACTTCAATTCCTCGCTCATGAACCATAAAACCCAAATACTGCCCAGCCGATACACCAAAAGCGCATTTATTGGGATTCATCCTTAGTCCGTACTTCTTTGCCCTTTCCAGCACTCTCTGTAAATCGGCTATATGGCTTTCCTCACTCTTAGACTTAACCACCATATCGTCGATGTAAATTTCCACTAACAAGCCGATGAGATCATGAAATATATAATTCATCGCTCTCTGATAAGTCGCACCGGCACTTTTCAATCCAAAAGTCATTACTACCCACTCATACAAGCCGATAGCTCTAGGACACCGAAACGCAGTCTTATGTATATCATCTTCAGCCATAAAAATCTGATTGTATCCTGCATTGCCGTCCATGAAGCTGATAATTTTGTGGCCTGATGCTGCATCCACCAATAAATCCGCTATCGGCATTGGGTATTCATCCTTGGGGGTAGCTTTATTCAGATCCCGGAAATCAATACATATCCGCAATTTTCTGTTTTTCTTCTCCACCGGGACGATATTAGAAACCCACTCGGCATATCAGCACGGCCTTATAAACTTGGCATCATATAACCTTGTAATTTCCCCTTTGATTGGCTCATACAACTCTGCCTTAAACCTCCTTGGAGCCTGTTTGAACGGCCGATATCCTGGTTTAATGGGTAGCCGATGTTCGACAATTGATCGGCTTAATCCTGGCATCTCATGGTACTCCCAAGCGAAACAATTCCGATACTCCTTCAACAGTGTTATCAATTCTTCTCGAAGTTCAGGACATAACCTTTTGCTTATGTACGTCGGCCTTGGCTTATCTCCTGGTCCTATGTCGATCTCCTCTAAATCATCGGCCGACGTAAATCCTTATCCCAGTTTCCCCTCGAAGTCTTCAATGAAGCCCATCAGAGTAACAGTTCAGAGCCGACTTGCTGAATCGGCTGTATCCCTTGGCTGGTGACCTTGAGAAAATCCCCTTCCCATGTTTTTCCAGACAAACAATCAACACCATCAGCTTCCCAGACTGGCAAATCGGTCATTGCAATATTAGTCGACCGATCTGCTAGGACTACCTCGACCTGATCTCCTTGCCATTGTATCAAACATTGATGCATTGTCGAAGGCACGCAACAGTTCGCATGGATCCAATCCCTGCCGAGAAGCAGACTATAAGACCTTTTCCCATCGATCACGAAAAACGTGGTAGGTAATGTCTTATTCCCCACTGTCAACTCCACGTTCAACACGCCTTTTGCCTCTGACGAATTCCCACAGAAGTCTTTTAGCACCATATTCGTCTTGATTAAATCTTCGGCAGTCTTCCCCAATTTCCGAAATGTAGCATGAGGCATTAGATTAACAGCTGCTCCCCCATCAACTAGCATCTTTGTCATCGGCTTCCCATTCACATAGCCCTTGACATATAATGGCTTTAAGTGCTGATGCTCTGATTCCTCAGGTTTATCAAATACAGCCTGATTGGGCTGCAATGTTAGCTGAGCGAAAACTTCTTCATGGCCTTCCTCGTCCGATGAAAGTGCTTTATATTCCCGAGGCAAAAAGAAAACCATGTTTACTGGAGCCGATGGATCAACTTCATCATCCTTCCTCTTCACGCGCCATACTTGTTTAGTTCTCTTGTGACGATGATCGGCTCCTTCCTGATCTTGCCTTTGTTCTTCCTGTTGCTCTCGGTGCCGTAATCGCTGTGCCCTTCTCTTCTGATTCTTCGTGAATATTCCGCTAGGACACCACTGAGGATTTTGGATCTGTTTTTCATGTACTTCCTCTTCATCATTCTCTTTAAAGAACTCTTCATGGATCGGCCCTAATCGGCTATGAACCGATGCCTTTTTCCCAAGCGGCCGATCCTGCGAAAACCTTTCCTGCTGATCATGCCGATTCCCCATATTACTGCACTCGGGGCAATCTTCAATCGATGGCAACCTCATCCCTTGATCCCAGCAGAATCGGAAGAACGGGCAATTCCAATGCGGATTATATCTTTCTGGCTCAACCCTCTGTTCCTCATACCTTGAATATTTTTCTATCATATCCGATGAAGTAATCCTTGATTTGTACCTTTGATGCCTTCCTTCATTGGCTTGAGCCCTTGATGATAATTCTGCATAGACCATGTTTACGAGGAACGGGTGCCCATCAATCTTCATCGGCTTCTTGTCTTCGAATTTGATTCTTCCCTGCTCGACAGCCGATTGAATTTGTTGCCGAAAAACTTTGCAGTCGTTAGTGTGATGCGATATAGTATTGTGCCACTTGCAATATCTTTTCTTCTTTAGTTCTTCGGCTGATGGAATCACGTGGTTCGGCGGAAGTTGTATCTGTTTCTCTTGTAGCAGCAAGTCAAAGATTTTATCGGCTTTATTAATGTCAAAATCGTAACGCTCCTCCTTGCCGATATCCTTGACCCATGGGCATGATACTGATTTCTTGTTTCTAGCCCACTCCACCAATCCAACCTCAGCATCGGATCCCTCATTGTCTGAGTCCGATGAATAAACCTGTACCTGAGCAACCCTTCTCTGATATTTATCTTTTTTCGCCTCTTGAAATCGGCTTTCATGAGCCGATACCTTCTGTACCAAGTGCGCCAGGGACTCGAACTCTTGTGATGAAAATCTCTCCTTAATCGGCACCAAGAGACCCTGGAAAGCTAGATCGGCTAAATGCCCGTCGCTCAAGTTCAGACTGTAACATCGGTTTCTGACGTCCCGAAATCGCTGAATGTATTTTGGTACTGTTTCATCTGGTCGTTGCCTAACCGATGTCAAATCTGTTAGTTTCATCTCATGGATTCCGGCAAAGAAGTATTTATGAAACTGTTTTTCTAGATCGGCCCATCCCCGAACGGAATTCGGTGGTAATGAAGAGAACCATGTAAAAGCCGATCCAGATAGTGACAAGGGGAAAAACCTAACCCTCAGAGCCTCTTCAGTCGATGCCTCTCCACACTGTGCCAGGAATCGGCTGACATGTTCTACTGTAGATGTGCTGTCTTGCCCTGAGAACTTGGAAAAATCTGGGACCCTGTATCGGTGTGGTAATGGCACTCTATCAAACCACTCGGGATATGGATGCCGATACATAAATGTCTGCTCCTTGGGCTTGATCCCAAACTGTTCCCTCACTATTGCTGCAACCCTTGTTGATAAATCCTCTTCCCTCGGGTTGTCCTGTTGATACTGCACAGGTGGAGTTTGTTGCCGATTCTGTCTATGATACTCTCTCTAGTAACTACTTGGATCGGCAATGCCACCTGGGTAATTCTATTGATATCCCCCATAATAGGCAGATCGATGGTATCTAGTAGGAATATCTTGTTGCCCCCCAGCCTGGTTCTGTGCAAACAGGTTTTCTGGTACGTCTCTACTGATGTTGTAAGCAACTTGGTTTGGCTCAGCTTTTGGCGGGAGGTAAACAGGACCTCAAGTAGGCTCTTGAAGAATTGATCCCTCCACTGTCTTCTTTATGAGGTTATGAAGCGTGTTCACCAGAATCCCGGATTGATTGATGAGCGCGTGATGAACCGCTTCATTCACCATCTCCTGCAAGGGTTTTACCGGTGGACTTTCAGGTGGCGTACGGCTCGATTCTCCAACCAGTACTGGTTTTGGAAACTACGTCTTCTGAATCGGCCCTTGTCTTGTCATGCTGAAGGATTCTAAGCACAGCTTCTAAAAATTTGCCATAGTTTGCTCTTGTTTTTGTTCGTCTGTTAAATCTTCCATGCTGATCGGAATTACGTTGTCTGTCTTGACCTCTTTCCCGGCCATGTTGTAATTCCAATCGAGACTTTGTGTTGAAACTTCGTGTCCTACCAGGTGTGCCAAAAACGTGTTGACGCCGCAAACCGCCGGGGCCGTCCAGTGCCTTGGAGACACGCGAAGGCCTGGGAGATTTGCTTCACTCCAGTGCAGGTCCTAAAATCTTGAGGTTCGTAGGCGTGCCAGTCAATTTGACCCTGCAATTGACAAGGAGATAAAATGTTAGATCAATGCGCCAATCGGCTGGTAGCCGATCTGGACTCGTCTCATCGGCCGATAGCCGATATGAACTGTAGCACTTATACACCGGCTGGAAGCCGATGATGGCATGAACAACTAATGATAATAAGCAAATATTGAGCTAGCCGGTTGCCGAAGGATACTTGAAAATCGGCTATAAATTGATAAAATAGATATGCAGAATGCGTAAATAAATGAATTTGATAAACTCCAGCCGATTGCAATAGTGATTGTTCGTGTAGTACTGCCCGCGCGTGTACCCGGGCCCTTGCTCGTGCCCGCGCCCAGATCCTTGCCTGCCGCCCGTGCCCGGGTCCTCGCTTGTTGTCTGTGCTCGGGTCCTCGCTTGAGCTCGTGCCCAGGAGCCTACCTGTGCTTGCGCTCGGATTGGCAGAGTAAACTAATCGGCTAGCCCTTAGCCGATCGTAATAGTAATGCAGGCAAGAATGTATAACAAAGCAAGCAGTATAATCGGCTGTATTTAAAGGATAACTTATCGGCTAAGCACTCCGATAAAAACACCGCATAAAACCCATCGGCTTATTAAGAATAAAGTTATTATCGTCAGTCTAGTAGATCGGACCCAACTGTTGCAGCACAGACTGATGATGATAACAAGACCTCGATAGGCCAATAGATCTGATGCGATCGTGATATAAAATATGATAACTTATCGGCTATACACCCCGATAAGACGCTTGCGCACAAAATATCAACTTAGCAGGAACGATTTATCACTGGCAGTTTAGTAGGTCGGACCCAACCGATGCAGCACAAACTGTGGATAAACCGCTCCCAGTAAGCCGATACGATCTACGCACGCATGATGTGATATACCTAATCAATCTATGAGATCAAATTGAACTGATGCAGCCATAGACAAAATAGATATATCGTGGTAGCCGACTACCATATACTGACTAGAATATCGGACCTAACTGAGGAAGTCCTAGCCGATAGGTAGCCGGGGTGACGAGACTTACCCTCTCGCAGGAGGTCGAACTTAACCGATGCAGCCCGGCTCGAGAAGCAAGAACCCGTCGAAAGGGTGGCGATGCATCGAATTTGTATTGATTGATTGATGTAGATCTCTTACACAGTACCCGGGCATATGTATTTATACCCCGAGTTAACATGAGTCCTTATTGGACACGGTACATGATTTCCTAATTATAACAAGAAACATTAATAAGACCTGATCAGACACGAAATCAGGTTTCCTAAAGATAAAAACTAACACTGCCTAAATAGTAGACACGGTAAATAACTGCCATACTGCGGTCTTCACGGCTCTTTCCCGGATTCGGTCCCTTCTGGATCAACTTCCGTTAGCTATCTACAATTTCTTCTTGACCGAATCTGATACAGGGCCTTACCAAATTTTGGCGTTAACACAAGGTCACCGATACCTTGTTAGGCTTTTTCATCAATGGAGTCGTGGAGACCGAGGATGAGGAGCAAGCCCCCAAGTCCTACTGCAAGGGCAGGCCCCGGCCTAAGGTAATCTTGCGATGCCGTTGTTGACTTGATATCCATCTGTGATGAATGTTGTGAATGCTTGTCCTACTCTGCAATGTATGATGGATATCATCCAAACGTTTGCAGGACTGCGAGGAGTTTGATTCTCACTCCCAAGACCAGCCGGCCGTGGGATCCAGAAAACGCCGGGCCAGCCCCTCCGCCGCCCAACTCAGCCCCAAGAGGGCTGGGAAAAGACCAGTAGTTGACCAGGGAAAGAAGAAGGACGTGCTGAGTAAGGCACAGGGGAGCCTGGAGACTAAGGACCCTGTGGAGGCCATGGGCCCCGGGTACCTCATGACAAGCATATGGGCCACTCGGATAGAGGATGGGCCTAGCCTTGTAATTAGAGATATGGTATAACCCGGCCGACTTTGCCTTGTATAATAAGAAATATACAGTCCTAGTCGGGCACGTTATATCTCTAGAAGGAAATCCCTTGGTCATCATCTGGCTGTGACTCTTACCTTGTACCCCTGTTCCCTAGTATATAAGGGGAGGCAGGGCGCTCCCTAAGGGCAGAATCATACAGATCAACACACATCCTCAAAGGAATACCAACATAACTGGCCGTAGGGTATTACCTCTCATCGAGGGCCTGAACCAGTATAAAATCTCCTTGTGTTCCTTTGCAATCCACCAAGTTTCCCCTTGCCGAGTAGCCCTGTAATTATATTGCCGGTGTAAAACATCGACAGTTGGCGCGCCAGGTAGAGGCTTTGGCGAGATCTTCATCTACAAGCTTGATGGATCCAGCAATTGGAGTCGACAGCGGCAAATTCTCCCCCGGAGAAACAATCTCATTCGGAAGCTTCGATTTCGTCGCCGACATGTTTGGCAATATCACCTTGGCCGAAGCAGATCCAATCCAGTCGGCCGAGGAACCAGCCGACTCCGCGCTAGTTGGCCCACAAGATGCTGTAGCCACCCTCATCGATCTGCTGCAGCAATCTACCACATGCCCAGGTCTTGGGACAACTTTCTCCTTTGGCGTCCGACTCACGCTAGGCCTTGAGCCAGCTCGGGTCGGGCTAGGAAGGGGAGAGATCGTCAATCTCCCGTGCAAACTCGGCAATGCCGCGGATCTACATCGCACGCGGAAGACCCAATCCCCCACGGTTCAGTTTGGACACGGCCCCAAGCCGTTTCAGATTGGATTTAGGGAGGTCGGAGTTGTCCTTACTCCGATCAACTACTCGGATTCAGACTCCCAGTCAGACAACGGTTCGAACGCCAGTTTGGACACTGGTTTGGCGAGTTTCCTTCGGCCCCGAGAGATTTTCATGGCTTAACCCCTCCACCGAGGTGCCGACTACAAGAGGAGCAACAGGAGGAGAAACACGCGACTACGGCAACAGGAGGAGGCCGATTGCGGGGCTTGCAACGACGAGCTACGCAAGGCCAGGCGAACCGCTCAGCAACAGATCCTCCAGACTAAAGTCGGTGACCACGACGTCTTCGTCACGCCATAGCAGAGCGTCATGGCCGCTGCAACCCTGCTGGACACACTCCAGCTCGGGCCTGATCATCAGGCCACCCCGACGATAGCCAAGATCAAGGTGATGATTACAACTGCTGCCTGTCAGCAACACCAGCAGTCGGGCGAAATACCTATATCGACCAACCGGTCGGGTTCTCCAGCAGCAATCTCATCCGCATCAACATGTCGCCGTGCGGCAGGCTCAAGTCAGCCGCACGAGGAGTCGCGGCAAACATCACTCGGCAAAACACCAACAATAACCAACCGCGGGTCACCAAACGATCGCCGTTCAACCAAGAACCTCCGAGAACGTCTACAATGCGATCTCTGCCACCAGCATCAACGCAACGGCGCCGCGGCGCGAAGGGAGGAAGGAGCGCCGCCGAATTGAGAGGACAAACATGAGCGCTTTGTCTCCATCATGAGCGGTTTTCAACGCCGCGCGTCGGAGCCGGAGCCCACACGGAAGATGAAGCGTACCCAGCCTCACCCCGGAGCTACAAGACGTCAACTGGCCGTTGGGTTTCAAGCCTACGGGAATAGAGTAATACGATGGCAAAACCAACCCCGAGTCCTGGCTCACCATATATACTCTGGCTCCAATTCGAGCTTGCCGGAGGTGATCACAAAGCATGGCTAACTACCTCCCTCGCTTGCCGACTTAGCGAAGGACATGGCTAACAGGGCTCCCGAGGCGATTAGTCGGTCCTGGGCGAACCCAGGAATGCTTTATAGCCAACTTTTAAGGACTTCGAAGCGGGCCGTCTCCGAGCATTTCATTTCAGTTGCACCAGAAGAAGAACGAGTCTCTCCGTGAGTTCATCAAAAATTCTCCGAGAAGCACAACTCGATTCCCCATGATCAAGACAGGTCGTCATCGCCGCCTTCCGCAAGGAGTTCCAAGGACGCCCCGTTCATCGTGAAGTTCAACTCGGAAACCCCCAGCCTCTGTCAGTCCTTCTTCGACATGTGAACAAGTTATGCTGACTCGCAGAAGCGTCGCCGAAGCTTCTCGACGAAAAGGAGTCTGGCAAAAGGACCAAAGGCGAAAGCGACAACGAGCCATCGCAGAACAAGTCTGGCAGCCGCAAGCGGAAGTCGGACGACAAGGTGGCCAACATGGAGCAGACTTGGTCGCGAGCCCCAAGGAACAACGAGTACCAAAGGGTCATGAACGGGCCCTGCCCCTTTCATCCCAAGGGCAAGCACGCGCAGGAATTGCTTCATGCTCAAAAGTTTGCTTCGAGCAGGCTTCATCGTCTGGCGTCGACAAGACAAGACAAGCTAGACGCGGGCCCGGCCGATGACTTTCAAGATCCCTAGGCTGAGCTCAACCACATAAAATCGGAGGGCCGTCTGTGTACGAGTCTAAGAGAAAGCAGAAGCTAACGACGCGTGACGTCAACTCGGTCTCCACAGCAGACACCCCCCAATATTTGCGCTGGTCGAGAAAACGCCCATGCACAATTCAACCGCGCAGATCACCCAGATCGGGTTTCACACCCGGGACGCTATCCACTCGTCCTGGACCCGGTCGTCAAAAATATCAAGTTGAAGAAGGTCCTCATAGACGGAGGCAGCGCGCTCAACATCCTGTTCGCCAAGACTCTGGACGAGATGAAGATTCCTCGTTCAGAACGAGCGAGTACGGCACTCTTTCCACGGAATAATTCCTGGCCTGTCTTCAACCCCATTCGGGCAGATAACCCTGCCGGTCACCTTCGGCATGCGGGATAACTTCCGCACAGAAAACATTTGCTTCGAGGTTGCCGACTTCGAGACCGCGTACCACGCGATACTCGGACGACCGGCGCTCGCCAAATTCATAGCGATACCACACTATATATACATGGTGCTCAAGATGCCTGGGCCAGCAGGATCTCTCCCTCGCAGCATGTCAGCAAGCTTCACCTGCGACAAGAGAGCTACGAGTTGGCTCAGTCCCAAGAAGGTGGCAGTCTGGACACAACAGCATTCGGCAAGATGCTACAACTGAAATCGAGACGACCAATTCTGGCGAAAAAGCAGTGAAGTTGGGAATTTCAGCGACTCGACACGAAGAAGATCCCCCTAGACCCTTCCGACCCTCCAAGACTGCCTTAGTCAGGACCGGACTCGACCCAAATAGGAAGCGCGCCGATCACTTCCTCCAAGCCAACAAATATCTTTGCTGAAACCCGTCCGAGTATGACCGGGCGTACGAAGGAGGTGATCGAGCACTCTCTCAATGTCAAGACCAGACGCCAGCAGTCACGCAACGGCTCGGCGCTTGACAGGACCAAGAAGATGCTATCCAGGAGGAGCATAACCAAGTCCTCGCAGCTGGGATTCATCAAGAGGTCGACCACTCGACTTGGCTGGCCAAACCCAGTTTAGTCCGGAAGAAAACCGGAAATGACGCATGAGTGTGTCACTACACGATCTCAACAAGGCGATGCCCCACCAGAATCCATGTTGGTCTTCCAAGAATAGACCAGGTGGTGTGATTCAACCGTAGGGTGCGAACTTCATCAGCTTTCTCGACTGTTACTCGAGGATACCAATCAAATCACCTGAAGGAGAGGAACTGGCTAAAGACCGTCTGTCATCATCATTTGGAGCGTACCTGCTACAATCACCATGCGTTCGGTTGTGAAAACGTTGAGCAACGTATCAACGCGCATTCAGTGGTGTCTTACACTCAGGATCGGGTGGCAATGTGGAGCCTACATTTACGAGTGGTGATCAAACCAAGTCAAGAAGACGCTCATCGCTACCTGAATGAAGAAACCTTCAAAATCTTCAAGATTCAAGATGAAGTTAAACCCGGAAAGTGCGCTTCTGGTGTGCCATCCGCAACTACTCGGCTCGATCTTATCGCAATCGCCGGCATCAGGCCACCCGGAGAAAGTCAACGCATCACCACAAACATTGGCACCCCGAACTAGCACAAAGGACGTCCAGAAGTGAACAGCTGCATGGCTGACTCGTCGGTTAGTTCGCCTCTAGGCGACGGGTATTGCCTTTTCAGCTAGTGAAGAAAGAGCATTCTATGGAATGGTCGGAAGGCCCAGCAGCTATTGATGACTTCAGTAATTTCTACCAATCACCACCGTGGTTGGGCGTCACCATGCCCCAAGAGCCATTAATGCTATATCTGCAGGCAACACTCAAGTAGTCAGCACGGTGTGCTGGTAGTCGAGCGATCCGAACGGGCTCATATATAAAAGTTCAACGGTAGATTACTTTTCAGCGAGCGTTCTTGCGACTCCAGACAAGGTATCCGCAGTCTAGAGCTGCTATCGCCTACTATACTGTTTGGAAGCTAGTGCACGTATTTTCAATTGTTAATCCGGATAGTCACATCATATCCACTTAGGACGTCCTGCGTAACCTCGAGGCCCTGGCCGAATGCTAAATGGGCGCTTAGTTGATGGCAATCGGCTCACCTTCC
>RYFJ01003528.1:0-85030 GCA_003991445.1 Oryza meyeriana var. granulata | reverse complement strand
AGAGAGAGATCATCGCCGAACAGTGAACGCCGAGGAGCTGCAGTCAGACCGGCCTGGGGGATCTAGTTCTATTTCAGCTCATGCTGATTCCGGTGTCCTTCAAAACCTACAACTTCACTGTTCAGGGTCAGAATGTGAAACAACTCTATAGTCTCGCTCCTTTGCATATTCAAACGATGACATCCTCAGAACAATAAATAATGGTATATTGGTGAGCGCATTACAAGGTCTAAGGTACTCATTATCATGTGAATTCTGCTGTTACTTCTTTTGAACCCAAAGATGTTACTCATGTATAACTGATGAATCGTGGATTCATGCATGCATGAAGACTTAGAATTTTGAAAGAATAAGTTTGGATTTGTTGACCCTCTTGGTCATAATATTAGAACTAACTGGGGTTTAAAAATAACCAAATGAGGATGGTTAATTGTGAGAACAAGGTTAGGCTTGTTGCTCAAGATTTTACTCAGGTGGAAGGGTTGGATTTTGATGAATACTTTGCTCCTGTTGCTAGAATCAAATCAATAACACTTTTGTTGGCTTTGCTGCTCATAAAGGTTTTAAATTGTATTAAATAGATGTTAAAAATGTTTCTTATGGTTTTATATACGAGGGAAGTTTATGTAAAACAACACGGGGTTTTGAAAAAATCTAAAATCCAATCATGTTTTTAGATTGTGAAAGCTTTTGTATGGTTTGAAACAAGCTCCTAAGGCATGGTATGATAGACTTAAAACTTTTTTTCTTGCAAAAGGTTTCAAATGGGAAAAGTGGATAAAATCTCTTTGTTTAGAGGTGATAAGTCAACGTTTTTTGTTTAGATCTATGGATATGATCCTTTGGTTGTTCATCTCACGCCCTTGTGGTTGTGGGAGTTTTCTGAGACAATGCACGGAGAATTTGAGATGAGTATGATAGAAGAATTGACGTATTTGGGACTAAAAAATTAACAGCGACATAGGTCATTTATCATTAAACAAAGTATACCAAATATTTCTACGACGATTCGAGATGGAGAATTGCAACTTATCTCTGAAAACTATGAGGTTACTGCTTTTGGATCGAATGAAGCTGGTGACGCTGTTGATCAAAAATAATACTGAAGTATAATTGGTTCTTTACTTTATACTTACTTGCTTGAAGGCTGGACATACAGTTTTTTGTGTTGTTTGTGCGCCCGATTTTAGGCTTTATCCACGTGTTTCGCATCGTCAAGCTCATCAAGCAATTTGAGGTTTTAAACACACTCTTTGAATTTTATATTTGGTATTCTACATCATATAATATATGCTTAAGGGTTATTCGGATGCGGATTTTGGTGGTTGTAGAATTGATAGAAAAAGTACTAGGTGCAACATGTCATTCTCAGGTACTTTTTGATTAATGGTCTTCAAGGAAACAATCAGGCGTTGCTCAATCAACTACTTCTTGAATCTAAATATTTGCTGCTGCTAGTTGTTGTTCTCAGACTTTCGCTTATTTCAACTTGAAATATTATCGATGCTTTATTTTGAGAAAGCTCCTCTCTTTTGTGATATACAAATGTTACTAAGATAATTAGTACAACATTCACGCACTAAGTCATTGATATCGTTTACTTTTGAAGGGATCATGTTGAGAAGGGAGATGCTAAATTAAAGTTTCTTGATATACTAATTACAATTAACAAGATATTTTTACTAACTTTGGATTCTTCTCGCTTTGGGTGCTTCAGGGAGAATTGGCATTTTTGTCCTTTTGGCATGATTTATGGGGGAGTTTTTTGTGTTTTTTATTTGCCTTAAATTTCATAAAAAACAGGAAAAAAATAAAGATGATAAAAAAGAGTTTGACTTTTACCTTTAGTATATTCTTTGTGCTTGGCTAGCAATATGAGTAGGTCTTTTGATCGCTAGTTAGCTTGTATGGCATTCTAATTTTATATGAGCTTTGATATTGCTTTCGAGGGAGATGATGCATGACACTTAAATCTTGTTACTTGAATTAAGTAATAGCAATATTGAAGTAGTGCTCGTTTAAATGACCTATTCTCATATGTATGCTTGCTGAAATTTTCATTCCTCAATGCTCTAGATTTCTCAGTAAACAACTGTATGAGAGAAAAAATGGATACGGAATCCTTGCAAACAGTATTCACGACAAGGACGTATCGAGTGAGGGAAAATAATGGGTGTTTGAATCCTTGGAAACAGTATTATGACAAGTATGTACCCGAGATAATTGAGAGATTTTCTTTTTTGTGCTATTACAAGTTAATTTGAGCACAATTTCAGAAATTAACCTGATGAAATTCTCTTGTAAAGGGCAAGTTAATTTGAGAAAAGAGTGTTTAGTTCAGCTTGTTTATATGTGGGGGTTTTTATTCAACCTATGTGCTAGAGATTATGTTGCATTATAAATTATTTGAATACATGAATTTTTAGTGCTTGATTTGAACTTATTTGTAATATCTTTGGTTCATGTTTATATTTTCTATTCATGCTTGCTTTGCTAGTTGATTACTTTATCTCCTTGTCTTGCAACACATGTCCTTGATTGCTCTAAGGTACTTTAAAGCTGCTTAACAAAAAGAATATAAACTTTTGATGGAAATCATTGTCAAAAGGAGACAATGATACAAAATGAGATAAATTTTTCATGAAAAGGGGATTTCTTTCTTTTAAAAAGGGAAGAAGTTTTTCTTTTTCAATTTTGAGCCTTGAGTGCTTTTTACAATTCCTTTGGTTTTTATTCAAACACTAAAATCACATTTTGAAGGGTTTGCTAATATGTTATCAAGGGGGAGATTGTAAAATCACTGTGTCTTGATTTGCTTTATATTTTGTAATGAACAATTAGCGGTGACTATTTTTGACTAGTGCTCGGTCAGACTGGATTTTGTATGCTGGTAAGACCAGTGTGTGTAAGTTGGTTAGACAGAAGGAGGTTAACAAGTCAGACCACAGGTCTTCGGGAGGTCAAACCAGCGGTCCTGACAGTCAAACCGGCTGAGTCCTGTTCGCTTTCAGTTTCAAAGTGATTTTGTCTTTCACGAAGGATAATTAATGTTTATGATTTCAAATCAGTTTATATGTGTATCATATACTGTTTGTTTGCTAATGTGAGTCAAGTTGAAAAGAACTTGTGCTCGGATATGGTTTCTTTGTTTTTGCATGTATAGGTGAGTCTTAAGGCCTCTGGAGTATTGCCAGTGATAGGTCAGGAGTCGACTTGGGAGAAGTTGATGTCTGGACGATTGAGATACCGCGCGGAATACTAATGGCTAGGGATCAATACATGTGGAGGTAAATATTATATACGGCATACAAGCGGAATTATGTGCGTATGAAAAAAGGAGTCTGTTTTGGATAGGAGTTCAAGATTGGAAAGTTTGAGTCTGAATTTGTAAAGGGATATATGTATATCTGTAGCAGAGGTTTTCTATGGGAATAGGAGTCCTAAATCTAGTTGGATTCGTGGCTTTTAAGCAGTCATCCGTGGGTATAAATAGAAGATGGGTCGAGGCTCTAGAGAGACAAGTTTTGATAAGAAAAAAATTAGGGTTTAGTCTAGAGCCACAGCTTGTGTACGAAAGTTGAGAGAGGAGTGCTATAGTTGCACTTTATAAACACATCTTGATGCAATAAAGTTGATCTACTTTAAAGAGCATCTTCGGTGTATATCTTTTTGGGTTCCGACGGTCCAACTGACAAGGGTGCGGCGGTCAGACCGGCGGGTGAGCGGTGGTCAGACTGGCAGCATAGCGGCGGTCCAACCGGTGAGAATACGGTGGTCAGATCAGCACAATAGAGGTGGTTTGACCAGTGTACTCCATCCAGGTTTGAGGGTTTATTTTTATAGATTTTATTCTACAAAAGATTTTGGTTTTTGGTATTCCTAATATTCACCCCCTCTGTTAGGCTTGATTCTTATGTTTAATCCTACAGCATGAACTTCCAATCATTTCTCTAGAAGTCTCATGCATTGCTAAGCAAGAAAGGATTCCTACAGAATCAACGAATAAACTATTGTTCTCATCATGCTCTAGGATTTTTCTGATGTTGCTCAGAATCTCAACATTCTTAGAAATGGTGCTTCGAACTGCCTCCGCATTCTCAGCCGTGACTAGCTTGTGCAAGACCTTGGGTGAGGCCTCTGCTCTGTCTTCTTGCCTTCCATTTTCAGTCTCATCTGGAGCAGGCACCGTACAACGGTACAATCATCTCTGAACTTTAGGAGTCCTACAATTTTCGACAAAAGGACATCCGCATCTGCCACAGGCCTGCAGTTATCTGGATTGTCTATGTGTCATGGGGCCCCCTGCATCCTGTAATTATTAGTGAGGGTATAAGCTGTGGCATTTCAGGCAAATTATCCAGTAGGAGGTATGGAGCAAGCTCAAGCATTATGGATGCAGCATGGCCTCTAGTTTCTTCCTCCTCTGGGCTCTTCACATTTAAGCCCAACATGTAGCACTACTTTCCCTAGTGTCTTAGTGGAAGCTCGAATACTCGTAAGCACACTCCCTTCGTATTTCTTACTCTTGTGGCTATAAAGAACAACGGTCTTGGATAACTGCTGCTCTGCGGGTATCTCCCATCTTATGATGTAATCAAGAATCCCAACTCCTTTCACCTGGTCATCAATTGAATCAGATCGTGCCAGGTCATTTGCAAAGGACATCAAATTCGTCTCGAGGGCTTCTTAAGCTTGAACCTTATAGCTAATGAATGCCCAAAGCTTTATGGCTGTGTACTCATAAACTGCATCCATGCCCCATTCATGAAGCTTGTATCTAGAATGGACTGCCGTTACTAATGGAGCCACTGAAAAACTGACCACAAAAACCAAAATGTAGTAGGACATGAAACCCACTGCTTTTCCTCTTCACATATTCTTTCTAAGTTCCCGAATATCCACGTCATTTTCCTGAGCTTCGCGGATCTGATCCAGGAGCATAAGCTTGGCTTCGAGAGTAGTCAAGTATCCCTTTGTGACCATGCAAAGGTTTAGCTTTTCCATTTCTTTGTACAGATCTAGGTGGTGCCACGGTAACTTTTCCACTCAAAGTGTCTGCAACCACATTTGCCTTGCCTGGATGGTAATAAATTCTCACATTATAATCCTTAATCAACTCCAACCATCTCCTCTATCGTAGATTCAGGTCTGGTTGGGTGAAGATATACTTTAAACTTTTATGATCTGCATATGTCTCGCAGCGATTCCCGATGAGATAATGACACCAAATTTTCAGAGCATGGACTACGACTGCCAGTTCCAGATCATGTGTGGCGTAATTAATCTCGTGCGGTCGTAGCTGTCGGGAAGCATAAGCTACAATATGCCCTTCTTGCATCAAAGCACAACCGAGCCCTTGGTGTGATACATCACAATAAACGTGAAAATCCTTCCGGGAATCCAGCAGGATTAGCACAAGGGCAGAGACTAGCTTCTTCTTGAGCAACTGAAATGCTTTTTCGCACAAGGGAGTCCAGACAAACTTCTCCTCCTTCTTCAACAGTTGAGTCATGGGCTGGGCTATCCTAGAAAAATTCTCAATGAACCTCCAATAATAGCCTGCCAAACCCAGAAAACTGCGGATCTAAGTAACCGACTTGTGTTGCGTCCGGTTGGTGACAGATTCCACGGTGGAAGGATCCACTGCCACACCTTGAGCTGTTATTATATGTCCCAAAAATTTTACTTCCGTCAACCAAAACTCACATTTGCTAAACTTGGCGTAGAGCTGGTGCTGACGAAGTTTCTCCAACACCATTCGTAGATGATGTTCATGTTCTTGCTTTGACTTGGAGTAAATCAAGATATCGTCTATAAAGACCACCACAAACTTATCTAGATACTCCACGAGTACTTTATTCATCAAATTCATGAAAAATGCAGGAGCGTTGGTTAGCGCAAAGGACATCACTGTGCACTCATATAAACCATATCTAATTGTGAAAGCTGTCGTTGGGATATCTTCCACTCATATACGCAACTGGTGATATCCGGATCGAAGATCGATCTTGGAGAACACCTTAGCTCCATTTAGTTGATCAAATAAATCATCAATCCTTGGAAAAGGGTATTTATTCTTTATGGTAACTTTATTGAGAGCTCAATAATCCACACACATCCTTTTCGTCTTATCCTTCTTCTCCACGAAGATGATTGGGGCTCCCTAGGGCAAAGTGCTGGGACGGATATACCCTTTCTCCTTCAACTCTTCCAACTACATCTTCACCTCTGCCAGTTCGTTGGCGGCCATGCGGTAGGGTCTCTTGGAGATTGGGGCGGTTTCGGGTACCAAGTTTATCCGAAACTCAATTTCCTTTTTGGGTGGCATTCCTGGTAGGTCGTCAAGGAAAACATTGGGATATTCCTTAACCACAGGGATCTCCTTCAAACTAAGCTAATGCAAGCTCTACTGTGCCGAGCCTGTGGGCTGAGCATAAAAGGCTACCGGTTGGTCTACTTGATAAGGGCATCGCTAGCACACCCAGACCAACAGGACCAATCACGCAAGCTAGAGCAAGAGAATTAAAACACCAGGTGAATCTTTTCCTAAAAGATACTAATTTTAGTGAGAATGAATTACTACCTAATGCACCAATTTTGCTTGTTATCAGATACCAAGATCAAGAGCAAGCTGGCTTGATATTTGGAGAAGATCAAGTTGAATTTTGCTAGTTTGTAACACAAGTATACAATGTATAGGATAGATATTTTAGGGGTAAAATGCCACTTGAATTTTGCTATAGATAGCTAACTTCTACTTCAAGCATGCAATGCATCCAGACATGCACTGTAGCATCTCCGTACTGTAGCTCCAACCTCACAAGCCTATATAAAGGGCTGCTCTCCTATTATGTAAAGCAGATTTTGACACTTTGAAATATAGAATCTTGTTCTAGGGTTTGTGTGTGATACTACAACCCCCATAGAAACAGGAATTGATTTGAGTGTCTTGACTCTGTTTTTCTTGGAATTGCTTCCTGTGATTGCAAGAATCCGTTTACTCCACGTGAGAGAGTAAACAAAGGGATCGAAGCGTGTGGTTGGGTGAATCGAGTGCCACAGGTTGCTGTAGCCGAGACAGTGGTTGGCGGTGTCGTTCATTAGGTTGCACGGGTCCAGTTATCCTCCAATCCTACGCCGTGAAGATCGGGCCAAACTCCATACCCCCCGCATCATTTGGTATCAGAGCTCAAGTTTACACGGTAGGATTTTACCCTAGCTAGTTTATATTGCTATTTTAATTCCTATTCCAAAAAAAAAGGCCTTACAAAAAAATTGTTGTTACCCTAGATTCAATTGAAAATTTCAGTGAGTTTTGCTAAGTTTTGATCCTTTAGAACCTTTGCTTACTTGTTGATCGATATTCCTTTGTGTGACTTTCTATTTGAGTCTTTCCATTTATCCATATCATCACTAGTTTGCTTTCGAAAACAGGTTCCAATAGCTTTGAGGCAAAATTTCTTTTTTTAGTGAACCTTATCTATCTTTTGCGAATCTTTGAACCGAAAAAGACTAGCCTTAGGAGTATTGCTTGAGCTTTGCACTTTGATATCACTTAAGGTTTGTTATCAAAGGAAGACTTGATCCAAAAAAATCTTGGAGAAAGAAAGAAAGAAAGAAAGCAAGAAAGAAAGACAGAAAAGTTGAGCAAACGAAAAAAAAAGAAAGAAAGAAAAAAAATTATCTCCATCAGATCACCAAATCAAGTTTCTAATATAGGATTAATCCATATTGTCATAATCTTGGAGTGCAAATCAATAGCTCTTTTACATCAATTGCAATCAGGCTAGCTTCTTTCCATAACTTGTGCAGCACGAGCTAGTTACGTTTCATCGATCCATTTTAAAATAGCTCATTCCTTTGGTTGCATCAAGTTCCATTATCATTGTGTGTGAGTTGCTACAATCTGAAAATTATATCATATCATAGATCAGCAACTAAGTTTTGGAATTTCTAGCTAGGATCACTACTTATCATTACAAAATCATGAATTTTCAGTTGCATAGGACTAACCCTCCAAGCTCCACAAAATAGCCACTGTTCATTATAGCACTTAGGTCTCGATTCACTTAATCTATCATCTTCGAGTGTTTGTTTATCTCCACTGGAATAATTCGGTTTTATTCAATTTGTGAAGCATTCTTAAGGACTTCGGTAAGCAAGAAGAGAGGCTGAGTGATTTTTTTTAAAAAAATATATACATATATTGTTCTATATATATTTCTTCTTGTAGTAACCATGTTAGGAGAAGGTGACAATTTCGATGTTGATGAGGCTATCCATGAAGAGGAGCCTATCACTCGAGTGCAATACAATGCCTTAAGGGATGTTTTAAGAAGGGAAATGAATATTGGGTTGAGTAGGGTAGAAGAAAGGACAGAGAAGATTGCCGCTGAGGTGCAACAGGCTATGGATAATTTTGACAATGCAGTAAACCATAGCATGGATCAACTCAGGCAAGAATTGCTCAATGATATGGCACATCTCTTGAAGAATCAATGTGGAGAGGCAAGCATCCAACAACCTACTGTGGAGGCCATGGGCCCCGGTTACCGCATTACTAGTACATGGGCCACTCGGATAGAGGATGGGCCGAACCATGTAATTAGAGATAAGATACCATCCGGCAGGCTTTGCCTTGTATAATAAGGAAATATAGTCTTAGTCGGATAGGACTCTATCTCTAAGAAGGAAATCCCTTGGCCGTATCTGGCTGGGATCCTTATCATGTACCCCTGTCCCCTAGTATATAAAGGGAGGCAGGGCACCCCTCAGGGCAAGCACAACAAGGACAACAAGATCATCGATCTCCATACACCTCAGAGGAATAACACCTCAATTGGACGTAGGGTATTACCTCACCTTGAGGGCCTGAACCAGTATAATTCTCCTGTGTTCCTCTGCAGTCCACCAAATTCACCCTCGCCGAGTAGCCCCATAGTTTTATTGCCGGTGCAAAGCATCGACAGTTGGCGCGCTAGGTAGGGGCTCGGCGAATTCCCCATCAGAAGATTCGATGGATTCAATCAACAAGTTCTCCCCCGGAGATGCAATTACCTTCGGGAGCTTAGACTTCATTACCGATTGATTCGGCAATCTCACCTCAGCTGAGACAGATCCAATCTTGCCAGCCGGGGAACTAGCCGACGTTGTGCTAGTCGGCTCACAGGACGTCGCGATCTCCTTCCCCGACCTACTGCGGCAGTCCTTCACATCGCCAAGCATCGGGACAATCCTCTCCTTCGGCGTCCGACTTGCGCTAGGCCTCGAGCCAGCCTGGGTTGGGCCGAGAAGGGGAGAGGTCATTAATCTCCCTCACAGCTCCGACGACGCTGCGCATCAAAATCTCACGCAGCAGACCCGATCTCTAGCAATTCAGTTTGGACATGGCCAAGCGCCGTTTCAGATTGGATCTAGAGAGGTCGGAGTCGTTCTCACTCCGATAAACTACTCGGAGTCCGACACTAAGTCGGATAGCGGTTCGAGCACCAGCTCGGACTCTAATTCGGCAAGCTTCCCCCTCTCCCGCGAGATCTTCATGGCTTCAACACCGCCTTCCGAGGTACGCCGACTTCAAGAGGAGCAACAGGAGGAGGCGCGCCGACTACGACAAGAGGAGGCTAACCGTGAGGCTCGCAACGACGAGCTACGCCAGGCTGGGTGAGTCGCTTAGCAACATATCCTCCAAACCAAGATTGGCGACCACGACGTCTTTGTCACGCCACAACAGAACGTTGTGGCCACCGCAACTTTGCTGGACACACTCCAGCTCGGGGCCGATCACCAGGCCACCCCGACTATCGCTAAGATCAAGGCGATGATCACAGCTGCTGCCTGTCAGCAGTAACAACAGTCGGGCGACACATTTGTACCGACCAACCGGTCGGGTTCTCCAGCGGCAGATTCATCTGCGTCAACGCGGCGCTGGGCGGCCGGCTCCAGTCAGCAACGCAAAGAGTCCCGGCAAACCACGCTCAGCAACACCAACAACGACAACCAGCGGTGTCGCCAGTACGATCGCCGACCCCACCAAGACCTCCGAGTGCGACTGCACCACGACCTTCGCCACACCATAAACGCTCGACGTGAAGAACACGAAGAAGACGAATGCCGCCGACTGGAGGATGAAAATGAGTGCTTCGGTCTCCACCACGAGCGGCTGCACTGCCAAGATCGGAGCCGGAGCCCTCATGAAGACGAAGGCATCCTAGCCTTCACTCAGGAGCTACAGGACGTCCTTTGGCCGACTGGCTTTAAGCCCACCGAGATCGAAAAGTACGATGGCAAGACGAACCCAGAGTCCTGGCTCACCGTTTACACCCTAGCAGTTCGAGCTGCTGGGGGCGACAGCAGAGTCATGGCTAACTACCTCCTAGTCGTGCTAGCCGACTCGGCGAGGACATGGCTGACAGGCCTCCCGAGGCGGTCGATCGGTTCCTGGGGACAACTCAGGGAGCGGTTCATCGCTAACTTCCAGGGGACCTATGACAGACCCGCTTCGGAGCATGATCTTTATCAACTGCACCAGAAGAAAAACGAGTCTTTGCGCGAATTCATCAAAAGGTTTTCCGAGAAGCGCAACCAAATTCCAACTGTCAAAGACGAAGCCGTCATCGCCGCCTTTCGCAAAGGGGTAAAAGACGCTCCGCTTATCGCAAAATTCACCCGGAAGCCACCATCCACGGTCCGGGCACTCTTCGACATGGCCAACAAATACGCCGACTCGGCTGAGGCGGTCGCAGAGGCCCTTGATGAGAAGAAGGAGCCCCGACAGAAGGACCAGAAGGCGAAAGCCGACAACGAACCGTCTCAAAATAAGTCTGGCAGCCGCAAGCGGAAGTCGGACAACGAGGTGGCCAACATGGAGCGCAACCGGTCGCAGCCTCAGCGGAACAACGACTACCAGAAAGTCATGAGCGGGCCATGCCCCTTTCATCCCAAGGGAAAGCACGCGGCCAAAGACTGCTATATGCTCAAGAAGTTTGCCTCCGAGCAGACTTCATCGTCTGGCGCTGACAAGGACAAAGACAAGCCAGACTCGGGTCCGGCTGACGATTTCCAAGATCCTCAAGCCGAGCTCAACCATATCTTCAGGGGGCCACTCGCGTACGAGTCCAAGCGCAAACAGAAGCTTTCAGCACGCGACATCAACACAGTCTCCACGGCCGACAGCCCCGAATACCTGCGCTGGTCAGGGATGGCCATCACCTTCAATCGCGCAGATCACCCAGATCGGGTTTCCCACCCGGGACGCTATCCACTCGTCCTAGACCCGGTCGTCAGAAACATCAGGCTGAAGAAAACCCTCATCAACGAAGGCAGCGCGCTTAATATCCTGTTCGCCAAGACTTTGGACGAGATGAAAATTCCTCGTTCAGAACTACAGCCGAGCACTGTGCCCTTCCACGGGATAATTCCCGGCCTGTCATCAACTCCACTCGGGCAGATAACGTTGCCGGTAACCTTCGGCACGCGGGATAATTTCCGCATAGAAAATGTCTGCTTCGAGGTCGCCGACTTCGAGACCGCGTACCACGCGATACTCGGACGACCGGCACTCGCCAAATTTATGGCGATACCGCACTATACATACATGGTGCTGAAGATGCCCGGACTAGCAGGAGTCCTCTCCCTCCGCAGCGACGTCAAGCAAGCCTTCACCTGCGACAAGGAGAGCTGCGAACTGGCTCAATCACAAGAGGCGGCAGTCGGGCGCGATAGCATTCGGCAAGCCGTCACAACAAAAGTCGAGCAAGATCAAATTCCGGCGAAAAAAGCAGCGAAGTCGGGAATTTTAGCGGACTCTGACACGAAGAAGATCCCCCTGGACCCTTCTGACCCCTCCAAGACTGCTCTAGTCGGGACCGGACTCGACCCCAAATAGGAAGACGCGCTCGTCACCTTCCTCCAAGCCAATAAGGATATCTTCGCGTGGAAACCGTCCGACATGCCGGGCGTACCAAGGGAGGTGATCGAGCACGCCCTAAACGTGAAGACAGACACCAAGCCAGTCAAGCAATGGCTACGGCGCTTCGCTCAAGACCGCAAAGATGCTATCTGGGAGGAAATTACCAAGCTCCTCGCAGCCGGGTTCATCAAGGAGGTCTACCACCCGGACTGGCTGGCAAACCCAGTTCTGGTCTGGAAGAAAAAGGTAAATGGCAGATGTGCGTCGACTACACCAACCTCAACAAAGCGTGCCCCAAGGACCCATTTGGTCTTCCCCAGATAGATCA
The DNA here is from genome assembly GCA_003991445.1 of Oryza meyeriana var. granulata. Lineage (NCBI taxonomy): Eukaryota > Viridiplantae > Streptophyta > Magnoliopsida > Poales > Poaceae > Oryza > Oryza meyeriana. The sequence goes on along the minus strand of RYFJ01003528.1, from coordinate 72,794 downwards.
GGTGGTTGATTCCACAGCAGGGTGAGACCTACTCAGCTTTCTCGACTGCTACTCGGGATACCATCAAATCAGCCTGAGGGAAGAAGACTGCTTGAAGACATCTTTCATCACACCGTTTGGTGCGTATTTCTATATCACAATGCCGTTCGGTCTGAAGAACGCGGGCGCAACCTATCAAAGGGCTATTCAGCGGTGTCTGCACACTCAGATCGGGCACAATGTGGAAGCCTACGTCGACGATGTGGTGATCAAGACCAAGTCCAAACAAGACCTCATCGCTGACTTGGAAGAAACCTTCCAAAACCTTCGAAGATTCAAGATGTAGTTGAACCTGGAAAAATGCGTCTTCGGTGTGCCATCCGGAAAGTTACTCGGCTTCATCATCTCGCACCACGGCATCGAGGCCAACCTGGAGAAAGTCAACGCCATCAGGCACATGGCACCCCGGACTAACCTCAAAGACGTCCAGAAGCTGACAGGCTGCATGGCGGCACTCAGCCGGTTTATCTCCCGACTGGGCGAACGGGGCATGCCCTTCTTCAAGCTACTCAAAAAGGCCGACAATTTCCAATCGACTCCAGAAGCCCAACGAGCCTTCGAAGACTTCAAAGATTTCCTCACATCACCCCCCGTGTTGGCGTCACCTCTGCCCCAGGAACCGCTAATGCTATATCTGGCGGCAACAACACAGGTAGTCAGCACGGTACTGGTGGTTGAGCGATCCGAACAGGGTCATATTCAAAAAATACAACGGCCAGTCTACTTCGTCAGCGAGGTCCTTGCCAACTCCAAAACGAGATATCCGCAGGTCCAGAAGCTGCTATATGGCCTACTCATCACAGTCCGGAAGCTGGTGCATTATTTCCAAGCACACCAAGTTACGGTGGTCACAGCATTTCCACTCGGGGATGTCCTTCATAATCGCGAGGCCACCGGCCGAATCACTAAATGGGCACTCGAGATGATGGCGTTCGACATCACCTTTCAGCCACGGACAGCAATTAAGTCTCAAGCTCTAGCCGACTTCGTGGCTGAGTGGACAGAAGTCCAACTGCCTACACCAACAGCAAAGCTAGAGTACTGGACAATGTACTTCAACGGTTCCCTACGGATAGGAGGCGCCGGGGCCGGAGTCATATTGACGTCCCCCACTGGCGAAAAACTGAAGTACGTTCTACAAATCCACTTCCCGGCTTCCCACAACGTCGCCGAGTACGAGGCACTTGTTCACGGGCTCCGCATCGCTATATCACTCGGCATACGTCGACTGGTTGTGCGCGGAGATTCTCAACTCGTGGTAAACCAAGTCATGAAAGACTGGTCCTGTCTCGATGATACCATGGCGGCATACTGTCAGGAGGTCCGCAAGCTGGAAAATAAGTTCGACGGGCTAGAAATCACACATGTCCTGCGCCAATACAACGACGCAGCAGATGAGCTGGCAAACATGGGATCCAAGCGAGAAGCAGTTCCAACTGGAATCTTTGTCAAGCAACTTATGGAGCCATCAGTCAAGAAGAAACCGGCACCAGAGCAGTCGGGAGGCGAGCCTACCCCGACCACAAATGAGGTGCTGCACATATGTCATGACTGGAGGACTCCTGTTGTCGAATTTCTCCTGGACGACCAACTCCCAGAAGATCGTAGTCAAGCTGAGTAGATAAAGCATCGAAGCAAAAGCTTCCTACTAGTCGGAGAAGACCTGTACCAAAGGAGCGCATCCGGTGTCCTCATGCGCTGCGTCACCACCGAGGAGGGCAAGCAGATTCTGCATTTGATCCACTCGGGCATATGTGGCAACCACGCCACATCCAGGACGTTAGTCGGAAAGGCCTACCGGCAGGGATTTTTCTGGCCCACAGCAGTAATAGACGCCAAAGACATCGTTCGCAAGTGTGAGGGTTGCCAATTCTACGCAAGACAAACAAACCTTCCAGCCCAGGAACTCCAAACTATCCCCATTTCCTGGCCATTCGCAGTATGGGGGCTCGACATGGTCGGCCCCTTCAAGAAAGCGCCAGGAGGGTTCACACATTTATTCGTCGCGGTGGATAAATTCACCAAGTGGATTGAGGCTAAACCCGTTGCAACAATTACAGCGGCACGAGCAAAGGACTTCATCTTGAGTATACTATACTGATTTGGGGTCCCTAACCGCATCATCACCGACAACGGTACTCAGTTCGCAGCTGGCGTTTTCCAAGACTTCTGTGAAGAATTCGGCATCAAGATCTGCTACGCATCTGTGGCACACCCGCGGAGCAACGGGCAGGTCGAACGAGCCAACGGCATGGTCTTACAAGGCATCAAGGCCAGGATATTCGACCGACTACAACCATACGCGGGCCGGTGGGTACAAGAACTCCCATCCGTTCTCTGGTCTCTCAGAACCACAGTTAGTCGGGCAACAGGGCAATCCCCTTTCTTTCTGGTCTACGGCGCCGAGGCTATGCTACCTACCGAGTTACAGTTCGGCTCTCCACGAGTCCGGGCTTACTCAGAAGATGACTCCCACAATACCCGACTGGTCGAACTAGATCAGCTGGAAGAAGCAAGAGACACCGCAACAATCCAGTCGGCAAGGTATCTCCAAGGCCTACGTCGCTACCACAATCGCAATGTCCATGGCCGCGCCTTTTTGGTCGGGGATCTCGTTCTGAGGAAAATACAAACCACCAAAGACAGGCATAAGTTATCCCCAATCTGGGAAGGGCCGTTCATTATAGCCGAAGTCACGCGGCTAGGCGCCTACCAACTGAAGACCGAAGACGGCGTTCTCATCAGCAACTCATGGAACATAGAACAGCTACGTCCTTTCTATACCTGAGTTCTACAATTTTCATGTGTACAGTTCTTCTGACTCACTACGCCGCTTGTATCAACCGAGTAGTGAGTCGGGGGCTGCATGTATATATGTGCTCTGTCAATAACATACGAGCTTATTTCACTTCGGTCATGAAGCCTTACTATGACTGTCACATTTGCCCGAGTACAGCTTCTTACTTTGAACGTTTTTATTAAGTTCTGACAGACTAACTCGGTGCATACTACACGGTCAGGTAAAGCTAATGACAACTGAATAATAAGCTTGGCGGCATTGCACACATATTTACACATGCTTGTTTACACAAGTTTATATATCCCGACTAAATAACATGTTGCCCTTACAGACCCAGGTCTCGGGTAATTATTTGAGCAATCGGCTTCGCCTGGGCAATCAGCTCCAGTGCCTCCTCGGGCGTCTCTCTTCGGCAAACCCCACCCCGATGGCTTCAATATCTGCCCTTGGGTAGATGGACTTGGTCATCGCCAGGGTATGGGCCACGCCGGCGACAACATGCTCATCCGAGTACCTTTTCAAGGCACTCGGTGCATCCTCGAGACGCGCCTCTATCTGGGGGATTCTGCTGCAACTAGTCCCCACTGGGCGGGGATCTATGAGGTCAAGGAGCCCTTTCACGGACCCGACGAGGGCCTCCCGTGACTCCCTGATCACTCTTATCTCCTCTGTGTAGAACTGATACTAGACCTGGACGTTGGCTCTCATGTCTGCCCAGGTCCGCCGGCGAGTAAACTTCTCAGATTCGGCTACACACAGAATAACTAATGAATTGGCTAAAGATCACAGTCAGGTTGAGGACTTACTTTCGTAGTCGGCCTCCCACCCGGCCACGGTCTTCTCCAGTTCAGCCTTCTCCTTACCGAGCTTGATGACGGCCTCCTTCAACTCGGACTTCTCCCGGTCAAGCACGGTGTTGGCCTTTGTCAGGTCGGCCTTGATCTTCTCGAGCTCGGCCTTGGCTTCCTCGGCCTCCTTCAGCTGCGATTCCCTCTCTGTTCGGGTCTTTAACTCCGCTTCGAGGTCTGCACCACAGATTAGCCAAGAGCTCAACCGTGCAGTCATGACACAACTGGGCAGTCGGGAACAACGCAGCTGGATGAACGCATCAACGGTCCGGTCGGGAAGATGTACTCGGGGATCTTACCTCTGATCTTTCCAGCTAGGGCCCATGTCTCCTCCCTGAGCTGATTGGCGCCACTCTTCAGCCAGGCCTCCCTCCCCGCATGACGTGCCTCCATCTCGGCCTTCAATGCCCGGAGCTGCTCCAGTTCTGTGAGATGGGGAGCCACCTCAACCAAGATTTCCATCATCGCCTCATTGCGATCGACAAGCTTCTGCTTAGGATAGAAGACGGATCAAGGACGGTGTCAGACACCAAAACAAGAAGATTGCCAAAGCTCTACCACAAGGATCATACCGCGACTCCCTGGGACCCGCTGATGGCAGCGCGAAGCAAGCTTTCGCGCTCCCTCCTCGCGACGACTTTGTCAAGCTTGAAGCTCTTCGCTGTCCCATCGGGAGCCGTCCATGTGAATCTCCGGGGCATCACGCGTGGAGGAGCCTCAATCCGGGGTAGATGCGGGATCTCCGGCGGTGGCGATGGCAACGGCGACGACCACAACAGCGATGGGGTCCTGGCCCCACCGCCACCATCCCCCGCGGCCTCGGGGACCGGCTCGGGGGCTCCGTCCGCACCCTCCGCGACGGGCGACGCTTCAGGGGCTCGGGCCTCGGCCTCAGCAGCCGCCTATTGGTCGGGTGGCGGCAGCGACCCTGCAGTCGGGACCACCTCGGTCTCCATGACCGGGCTGGCCACCGGCTCAGCAGGTGTGTTTGCAGCCGCCGGCTCGGCTGGGGCAGGCACTTCAAGGGGAGCGGTCAGATTAATCTCCTTGAGATCGATATCGGCCCGCTTCCTGCACAACGAAACAAGACATCAAGATGCTACTTCAACACATAACATAAGAATTTCAGAAGACCCGGAGCAGTGTACCTCTTGGAGAACTTCAGCTTCTTGACGGGTGACCCGGTCCCCGGGGAAGCGCCAGCTCCGGCAGTCGGTCCGGTCGGCGTCACAGTCGGCGGTGGCGCATCAGCCCGAGTCGGCTCCGATTCCGGCGTGGTCGGCTTGGGCGCCCCCACCCCTGGCGGCATCTGCTCCTGCCGGCCCCCCGGTGGCGCTGCGGCTGGGCTCGACAACGTTGGGCTCAAACCCCCAGGTCTCAACCTGGGACTTGATCGCCTGGGCGCCGCGGTGACGGCGTCCCTTATTTTCAGGCTCCCTGCCACGGCACGCGTTGCCATGGCCCCCTAGCCCCGATACAAAATCGGTTTCTTCCCCGCTCTCTTCGAGTTGGGTTGGGTAGCAGAGGGACTCCTCGGCCTCTTCTTCGACGCGACGGCCGACAACGGGCGGGAGTCTTCATCAAATTCTTCATGCCACTATAAGTGAGTCAACTAAATGCGTCACGCAATGCTGAATAATTGCAATTCCACGGGCATTCATCACAGAAGAGGATCAAAAGTTACCTTGGTCCGGGGCCGAATGGAGCTGTAGGCTGCAATCCGACGATTGTCATCTTCAGTGGCGATCACCCCTTCAGAGAAGTAGCCGAACAAAGTCTCGGTCACCGCCCCCTTGTTCGCCGACTTGTTGCTCACTCGGTCAGGATCGTTTTTGCCTTTAAAGGCCCAGCCAAATGCACTCCTAAGCTTCAGCGGCTGGATGGGCCTTGTCACAAAGCGACGAGCCACCCAAGGACCTGTCAAGCCGGCCCTCTTGAGGTCATCTATCTTCATCAACAACAGATGTGCCTGGCCCATTTCTTCAAAGGTCGGCTCTGCTGACCAGTTTGGCGACACCGTCGACGGCAGGCTAGTAAACGGGCGCAAGGAAGGAGCCAGATCGGCGCAATAAAACCACTCCTTGTGCCAGCCCTTCAGAGAAGATTTCAAGGGCAAATTGAGATATGTCTTCTTCCCGTCGCTCCTCAGTTGAAGACCGGCCCCCCCAATCACATTGATATTGCTCTTGGAGGGTTGAGGCTTGATATGGAACAGATGTCGGAAGAGGATGAAATGGGGTTCAACACCCAAGAAGCACTCGCAAAGAGTAACAAATATAGAGATCTGAAGAATGGAGTTGGGGTTCAGATGCACCAACTCCAGCCCGTAAAAGTCGAGAATGCGGCGGAAGAAATCAGAAGACGGAAGACACAAGCCTCGATCGAAAAAAGAGGCGAAAACTACCGTTTCACCAGGCTGGGGATTAGGGACCGACTCATCCCTGGCCGACCACAGCGGATCACCTCTTGGCTGGGCAACTTCAGCTCGCTCTCCAGCCGCTTCAGCTTCACCGAGCCGCAATCTGAAATCGGCCAAGAACTCCTCGGCGCACCCGCAAGATCCGACGCCTTCGGCATGACTGGAGGCGATGAGATTTGGGGAAAAACAAATCGGGGGCTTGGAGCAAACGAGGAGGATTGAAATCGCCTGAGTTTAGGTGGGGAATAGCAGCAGCTAACCCTAGCCGGGCGGGAGGCGAAAAGTTGGGCGCGAAGGTGGAAGACGAAGAGATTGGCTGATTTGGGGAAGACGACGGAATCTTTTTCTCTCTCCCCGTCTTTTTATAACCCATGCCGACTAAATGGGCTTAGGCCTACACAGTTAGCATGGGGCCGACAAGACATGAGTTCCTACAGTAGCATGCTCCATGTGGGCCGCCCGCAGGCTGAGTTGAAATTATAGTGCTGGTGCTACTAACAGGAGCCGATGAGGTAAACAGATATGCTTCATGAGAGCCTTATTGCTAAACATATATGTTTGGGTATCTGTTTTATTCACCAGGTCTCGAGGATATATCCTTACAAGGATCACAAGCTGGTCTTCATTAAAATTGGAGATACAGATATCTTTCTTGGGTACACCTGACCACGCCGTGGATTTATTTTCATAAAGTGGTACTCGGCCTACATGCGTGGCCATCAGTTGCCATGAGCAACATTTTACCCGCTGACATGATGCGGAAGAGTCTAACTTTCGAGTAGTGCACTACTCGGGAGAGACCATAGATATATTTTCCCGCTGACATGATGCGGAGGAGTCTAACTTTTGAGTGGGACGCCACTCGGAAAAGACTATAAACCCCCTTTTCCAGCTGATATGACGCTGAAGAGTCCCATATACAAGTAGTATCCTACTCGGCAAGACTATAAACACATATTCCAACTGACATGAAGTCGAAGAGTCCTACATACGAGTAGTCTTCTACTCGGCAAGACTATAAAGTTTATTCCGGTTGACATGATACTGAAGAGTCGTAAATACCAGTAGTAATCTACTCGGGAAAGACTTCCAGGTTAAAGATATTTGACTTTATGTTTAATTGTCTTCACAATTAAGCAAAAAGTCGGGGGCTACACCTAATAGGTGCGCCTATTCGGCGCACACTATTCATATATCTACATGAAGCCCTTCATAGCTTCGCTGCCAGCTGACATGAAGCAGGACTCGGGAGAAGACTTACTCGGACAAAGAGTACTCGGGCGCACTGCACTCGGGCAACCTTCACCGTGGAGGACGAGCACTTGGCATCAGCTGTGACTCAACTATGAAGGTCTCAGGGGCTACTGTGGAGGCCATGGGCCCCGGGTACCTCATTACTAGTACATGGGCCACTCGGATAGAGGATGGGCCGAACCATGTAATTAGAGATAAGATACCATCCGGTAGGCTTTGCCTTGTATAATAAGGAAATATAGTCTTAGTCGGATAGGACTCTATCTCTAAGAAGGAAATCCCTTGGCCGTATCCGGCTGGGATCCTTATCATGTACCCCTGTCCCCTAGTATATAAAGGGAGGCAGGGCACCCCTCAGGGCAAGCACAACAAGGACAACAAGATCATCGATCTCCATACATCTCAGAGGAATAACACCTCAACTGGACGTAGGGTATTACCTCACCTTGAGGGCCTGAACCAGTATAATTCTCCTGTGTTCCTCTGCAGTCCACCGAATTCACCCTCACCGAGTAGCCCCATAGTTTTATTGCCGGTGCAAAGCATCGACACCTACGTTGAACGAGATAGATGAGGATGCTGATGAGGAAGTTGTTGCTCATGGTGGCCAACCACGGCGGCACCATGCTACAGCTGCCATGTGACCACCTCCACCTGGTCGTAGGGGAAACAACTTCAGAAGAGATCAAATACATCATGGAGATGACCATACTGCTCCATATGCTTTACACAACGACAATGCTTATTATCGAAGACGTCATGAAGTTGATCATTCTCAGGAAGAGAAATTTGGCAAACTCAAATTCATCATCCCAAAATTTAAAGGTAATTCTGACCCTGATGCTTATCTAATATGGGAATTGAAGGTTGATAAAATCTTCCGAATACACAACTATTCTGAGGAAAAGAAACTTGCCATGGTTGCATTAGAGTTTGATGACTATGCACTCATTTGGTGGGAGCAAGTCCAAAACCAGCGAGAGGAGCATGATGAACCACCTATTGCATCTTGGGCCAAAATGAAGCATGAACTGAGAGCAAGGTTTGTACCTAACCACTATAAATGTGATCTTTTTGATAAATTGCAAAACATGAGATAGGGAGCTCGATCTGTGGAAGAATACTACAAGGAGATGGAAAAAGCAATGATTCGAGCAAGCATACATGAAAATGAAGAACAAACCATGTCACGATTTCTGTTTGGGTTGAACCGAGATATTAAACGCATCGTGGTTTACCAACCATATAAAACCATGGTGGAATTAGTGCATCAAGCTGAAAGGGCAGAAAGACAATTACTTGAAGATGCCAAGACAACAAAAACTCAATCCTTCGGCTTAAAGGCCCAAACCAGCACACCAAGGGCTCGCTTTAGCTTGGGACGAGGTACATCTTCTACTGGTACTTCATTTAAAACTAATGCTAGTTCTGCATCTATGTCAAAACCAGCACATACACCTAGTGAGAAGAAGCCTATTGCATCATCATCGTTAATGGGATCTACTGCTAGAAGTAGTGCAATTCAATGTTTCAAATGTTTGGGCCATGGGCATATGTCCAAGGAATGTCCAAACAACTGATCAATGATTGTAGTAGCTGATGGACAATATGAGTCAGCTAGTGAAGATGAAGAGAAGGATGTTAATGCAGGTCATGAAATATTTGGAGATGCTCATGGAGAAAATGAAGAATATGATGATTGCACATTTGAGACTGGAGCTGCCCTTGTTGTTACTAAAACCCTTAGTGTACAAATCAAACATGATGAGCATCCACAACGATCCAACCTATTCCAAACACAAGGCAAGGTAAATGACAAGGTAATCAAACTTATTGTTGATGGAGGTAGTTGTCATAACCTAGCTAGCAAAGAAATGTGTGACAAACTTAATTTAGAACTGTTGAGACACCCTCATCCTTATCATGTCCAATGGCTTAGTGATTGTGGTAGTGTTAAAATACAACACATGGTTCATGTCACATTTAAAATTGGTGATTATATTGACACTATCACTTGTGATGTGGTGCCTATGACTGTATGCCATTTATTACTAGGATGACCATGGCAATATGATCGTAGTGTGATACATGATGGACGCACTAATACCTACACCTTTAAGATTGATAGTCGAAATAAGAAATTGACACCGATGACACCTAATCAGATATTAGCTCAAAACATGCAAAAGAATGTAGAAGTCATTGACGGAAATGAAAAGAAGAATATATCTAAGAAACCTAGGTGCAATGTAGAAGCCAGCAAGCCCAATCAGGGAGGAAAGTTGGTAATGATTGCTACAAAATCTGATATAAAAAAGTGAAAAGCAATCCCAATTTGATACATGTACTACTTGTGTACAAAGACAACTTGAATGCTACTAATGATATCACCAATCTTCCTAGTACTATGTTAGAGCTATTGTAGGTATTCAAAGATGTCTTTCCAGAAGAAGTACCAGCTGGTTTACCTCCTTTAAGAGGCATAGAGCACCAAATTGATCTTATTCCAGGTGCATCTCTTCCTAATCGCCCACCTTATCGTACCAATCCCGGGGAAGCATGAGAAATACAACGACAAGTCCAAGAACTTCTTGACAAAGGGTACGTGCGTGAAAGTCTTAGCCCTTGTTCAGTGCTAGTAATTTTGGTCCCTAAGAAAGATGGTTCATGGAGAATGTGTGTAGATTGTCGAGCCATAAATAATATAACTGTTAGGTATCGTCATCCTATCCCTAGGCTAGATGATATGCTAGATGAACTTTTCGGCTCAATTATTTTCTCCAAAATAGATTTAAGAAGTGGGTACCATCAAATAAGAATGAAACTAGGAGATGAATGGAAAACTACTTTTAAAACAAAATTTGGATTGTATGAGTGGTTAGTAATGCCATTTGGGTTAACTAACTCTCCTAGTACATTCATGCGGTTAATGAATCATGTTTTAAGAGCATTCATTGGAAAGTTTGTTGTAGTATACTTTGATGACATTTTGATATATAGTAAATGCATGGAAGAACATGTTAGCCATGTAAGACAAGTCCTAGAAATTCTTAAGAACGAAAGACTATACGCTAATTTTGAGAAATGCACTTTCTGTACCAACAAAGTTATATTCTTGGGCTTTGTGGTATCAAATCACGGTGTTGAGGTCGATGAATCCAAAGTAGAGGCAATTAAAAATTGGCCTACCCCTGTCAATGTTAGTCAAGTTAGAAGTTTTCATGGATTAGCAAGTTTTTATCATTGATTTGTTAAGAATTTTAGTTTAATTGCTGCTCCTCTCAATGAATTAATGAAAAAGGGAATTAAATTTCAATGGGGGTAAATCACAAGAGAGAGCCTTTCAAGAATTAAAGAAACAATTAACAGAATCACCATTGCTCGCTTTACCTGACTTCACTAAAACTTTTGAAATAGAATGTGATGCTAGTGGAGTAGGTATTGGTGGTGTTCTCATGCAAGAAGGGAAACCCATAACATACTTTAGTGAGAAATTAGGAGGAGCACAACTGAATTACTCTGTTTATGACAAAGAGTTGTTTGCCTTAGTTCGTGTATTAGAAAAGTGGCAACATTATCTTTGGCCTAAAGAATTTGTTATTCATTCTGATCATGAAGCATTAAAGTATTTGAAGGGTCAGGCTAAACTTAACCGACGGCATGCTAAATGGATTGAATTCATCGAAACTTTTCCATATGTTGTCAAATATAAGACAGGAAAGGAAAATATAGTTGCCGATGCTTTATCTCGAAGGAGTACTTTGCTAAATCAAATGGAAGTGAAAGTTCCCGGTATTGAAAGCATAAAAGAATTATACCATTCTGATCATGATTTTTCTAAACCATATTCCAAATGCAAGGAAGAGAAGGGTTGGAATAAGTTTCATATACATGATGGTTTTTTATTTCATGCTAACAAACTATGTGTTCCCGAGTCGTCTGTTCGCTTGCTATTGTTGCAGGAATCACATGTAGGAGGATTGATGGGACACTTTGGCCGAGAGAAAACTTATATGATACTTGCAGATCATTTCTATTGGCCAAAAATGAGAAGAGACGTCGAGCGATTCATGCAACGATGTGAAACCTGCCACAGAGCTAAGTCCAAATTAAATCCTCATGGTTTATATACTCCTCTTCCAATTTCAAATGCTCCTTGGGAAGATATTAGTATGGATTTTGTTTTAAGGTTACCAAGAACTAAGAGGGGGAGGGATTCTATATTTGTGGTAGTTGATAGGTTTTCTAAAATGGCACATTTTATCCCTTGCCATAAGAGCGATGATGTGTCTCAAGTGGTTAATTTATTTTTTAGGGAAATTATCAGATTACATGGAGTGCCAAGGACTATTGTTTCTGACCGCGATGTGAAGTTCATGAGTTATTTTTGGAAGACTTTATGGGCTAAACTTGGCACTAAGTTATTATTCTCACAACACTTGTCCACCCACAAACCGATGGACAAACAGAGGTGGTGAATCGAACTCTCTCAACACTTCTGAGGACGATGATCAAGAAGAACATAAAGGGAGTGGGAAGACTGCTTACCGCATGTCGAGTTTGCATACAACAGAGCGGTACATTCTACAACTAAACTTTGTCCGTTCGAGGTAGTGTATGGTTTCAAACCAATCACGCCACTTGATCTACTCCCACTGCCAACTCAAGAAAGGATAAACATGGATGCATCAAAACGAGCTGATTATGTGAAGAAAATCCATGTCAAAACCAAGGATGAAATTGAGAAGAAGACACAACATTATGCAAAGAAGGCAAACAAGCATAAGAAGAAGATTTTATTTAACCCAGGAGATTTTGTATGGGTGCATCTTCGCAAAGAGCGGTTTCCTGAGAAGCGCAAATCCAAGCTCATGCCTCGAGTTGATGGTCCATTTAATGTTCTTGAAAAGATCAATGACAATGCTTATAGGGTTGAACTTCCAAGAGAGGATTATGGGGTAAGTAATACTTTCAATGTTTCCAACTTATCTCCTTTCCTTGGGAATACAGCGTCGAGGGTGATTGTTTCTCAAGAGGAGGAGAATGATGAGGACATCGCTAGCACACCCAGACCAACAGGACCAATCACGCAAGCCAGAGCAAGAGAATTAAAACACCAGGTGAATCTTTTCCTAAAAGATACTAATTTTAGTGAGAATGAATTACTACCTAATGCACCAATTTTGCTTGTTATCAGATACCAAGATCAAGAACAAGCTGGCTTGATATTTGGAGAAGATCAAGTTAAATTTTGCTAGTTTGTAACACAAGTATACAATGTATAGGATAGATATTTTAGAGGTAAAATGCCACTTGAATTTTGCTATAGATAGCTAGCTTCTACTTCAAGCATGCAATGTATCCAGACATGCACTGTAGCACAGCCGTACTGTAGCGCCACCGTACTGTAGCACCAACCTCACAAGCCTATATAAAGGGCTGCTCTCCTATTATGTAAAGCAGATTTTGACACTTTGAAATATAGAATCTTGTTCTAGGGTTTGTGTGTGATACTACTGCAACCCCCATAGAAACGGGAATTGATTTGAGTGTCTTGACTCCGTTGTTCTTGGAATTGCTTCTTGTGATTGCAAGAATCTGTTTACTCCACGTGAGAGAGTAAACAAAGGGATCGAAGCGTGTGGTTGGGTGAATCGAGTGCCACAGGTTGTTGTAGCCGAGACGGTGGTTGGCGGTGTCGTTCATTAGGTTGCATGGGTCCAGTTATCCTCCAATCCTATGCCGTGAAGATTGGGCCACAACTCCATACCCCCCACATCACTACTACTTCCATTACTCAATAAATGACCGTTCCTTCTAGCACAATCAATACACCATCGGAATTTGGTGGAGACCAGTTCATCCCTAGGATAACATCTAAATCTTTGGTGTCCAGAAGGATTAAGTTGGCAAAAAAAAAACCTCTTGGATTTCTATGGACACAGAAGGACAAAAATGTCGGGCTGGCATTTGTCCGCCAGGGGTAGTGATCACCATATCATTCTTAAGACTTTCTGCCCTCAAACCATGTTTCCCCACAAATCTTCTTGATATAAATGAATGTGTAGCTCTAGAATCAAATAAAACTATAGCAGGTACGGAGCGAACAGGGAAAGTACCAACTATGACATCCGGGGCAGCCTGCACATCCTCTGTGGTGACATGGTTGACACAGCCCCTTGTGGTGTTGCTGCCGTTGTTGTTGTTGCGAGGAGGCGCCTGTCCTTGGGGACGCTTGGGCTTCGGACATTTGTCGGCGAAGTGCCCTGGTTCATAATAGTTGAAGCAGAGGAGGACCTTTCCATTGCCGTCTTGTGTACATTTCCCCAGTTGACTGTGTCACGACTGCTTGCTAGTCCATGAGGAGCAGAGTTGTTTGCTGTGATACGAGTTGGCCTGTTGACAAACTGAGGTCGGACCTGGGGAACCTAGCAATTCTGTGAACCTGATGAGGATCCACCTTGATAAGGAGTGGTGTACCGGAGTCGTTAGCTTGGTCCCTACTGACTCTTGAAGTTGGCCATCCGACACTTGATGGCATCAATCTCTTTGTGCTTGGCTTCCTGGTGTAAAATGGCCTTGTCAACCGATCCTCTGAAAATCGGCGTAGTCCCACTGGCGTTAACTGGACTGACAACCTCAGGATTGAGGCCTACCAAGAACTTTTCTTGCTTGTCCTCATCCTCCCGCACATCCTCTGGTGCATACCTCGCCAGGTGATTGAACTCATGTAGATACTCAGTCATAGAGCGGTTGCCTTGTTTTAGGCCCCCTGAACTCTCGCTTCTTCAGTGCCATGATGCCAGTTTGTACATGCGTCCTCCGGAATGCTGTTGTGAACTGTCCCCAAGTAATGAGGACGCTGTCCCGTAGAGTGTGTAGCTTGAAAATGGTCCCACCATTCAGAAGCAGGTCCTTGAAGTTGATGCGCGGCGAAGGTGACATTCTCAGTATCGGTGCATTGGATGGTATCAAGTTTCTTGTTGATGGCATGGAGCCAATCAAGGGCGTCCATAGGGTTGGTGGTGTTAGAGAAGGTGGGTGGACGAATCCGAAGAAATTCGATTAGCTTGGACTACGGTGGTGGCGGTGGAGCTTGAGTGGCAACTGGTGGATTCTGGAATGTGATGGAGGAAAGCAGCCATCAATGTTGGTTTGTTGTGGGCGAGGATCTGGGTGAGGATGGGGTTTTCCACATTGGGCTGGGGCGGAGGCTAGGGAAGATCTTCTTGGTGCTGTCCATTTCCTGGTTTGCCCTTGATTTCCCTCCTGCAGACCACTTCCTTTTGATTGCGCAGTTATCCTGGTGTAAACCATCTGTTGTGGCCATCCAAACACAAAGATAGGGAGCAGAGGAAAAAGATCAGCTAAGACAAGCACCATATCCAACTTATTCAAATTTTATTGGTCTGCTGTTGGTTCCTTAAATTGTTCAAGTACATAAACACACATGGACAAGGTTATGTCACAACAGACCGATATAACCCAGTCCTAAACATAAACAGAGACGACAGGAAAAACTCCAATGAAGATAAACGAGGAAAAACACAGACATCTCTATCACTACACATGTACTAGTGTGAAGGGCCAGCACCGGGGTGGAGAGCGATCAACAGGGTGTCGGTACTGTCTCTGTCGGAGATGCCGTCCTCCCGAGGAACAAGAAGCTACTGCTCCACATGACGGGGCTCCAAGAACTTGGCCTCAACAAGGAACTGATGGATGATCACTGGCCTGGAGGTGCTCTTGCGTGCTGTGATCTTCATGCTGTGGGCGACATGGCGGAGCTTGGGGCAGCAGATCCATCCCTGTGCAATCTTGAGCTGGCGCAACTCCTCCTCCATGGCATCCAACTCCTTCTTGAGCTTCAAATTCTCCTGGCGCAGCTCTAAGATGATTCATGTTGTTCACACCATTCCTCGGTGCATGAGCTGGTGGAAGTCGACGCGAGCAGTGTCATAGGCGACTACGATCCGTGCCAAGTGCACGACCGTGGTGTTGTCCTCCCTGTCAGTGCCTTTGAAGCTGGAGTAGACTGCCGAGTCGAATCACTATGGGTGGAAGTGGTAGGGAGTGTATTGCAGCTCTCCCTGGTAGCGCTAATGAAGCACCCTGATGGCCAGAAGTGCTGTGCTCTGGCATGCAGCCGTGAAGGTCTCTCCTCCTAAGGTGACTGTCAGCGAGGTGCGGTGAGCAGAGCTGGTGAGGAGCAAGGCAGTGACCTCTCAGGCAGCACGAGGGGAGTCGTCATCACTATCCACAATAGGTGATGAGGACATCCCTTCCATGGATACAACTCATTCACAACAAGGACCACTTACTCGAGCTCGTGCTCATCAACTTAATTACCAGGTGAATTCATTCCTAGGTTCATATATTATTGAGAATAGTCCGCTACCTAATGCAAATGATTTAATTGTGATTAGGAATATGGGAAGGGATGAAGGAAAGGGACCAAGTCAAGCAAGAATTCGAGATGGACTCGTTCTGGAATCAGATTCGGACTGCTGCGATGGTACCAAGTTCAAATGGGCATAACTTCCTCATACGGACTCCGTTTGGGATATTCTTGTACTTCATGGAAAGCTTATGAAGTCTACTTTCTAACGGATCCAACCTCATCTTCAAATTTTATCTGAGCCGGCCGCAATTATCAAAACAATCTACATTGGTTCTTGAGTCCGAGTCAAACGGGTGCTGCGCCATCCCCACTTGGGCCCATGGGCCTTGTAACCCTAGGCGTGCGCGTGGGACGTCCCTCCCTGGTCGTCGCCTTATTTAAGAGCCGCTGCCTCCCTTGTTACGACTTGGATTTCGTTGAGTTTAGGTTTAGCCCCTATGCAAACTTCTGTTCTTCAGTTGTGTCAGACGACCACCTGTCAAGACAGCTTCGTGATCCCAACTTTGTGTTCACAATACAATTTATACTTCATTCATATTTCAATATCAAGAGTTGCCTACGTCCTATTTTGCTAGTTCTTGAATGCTTGCAGGATTGAACTTCGTGTTTCAGGTTGATCTTGCCACTCAGCGGGGTCAATAACATCTCAGAGTTGGTTCAGCGATTGCTAAGGCGCAAGCGACATCCCGTGTTTGTAGTCGGATTGCCAGAGTCATCTCCACCCACAAATCAATAGCTATCAGTCTCATCGAAAGATCGGGCACCTCATCCCCATCAGCAGGTAACTCAGTACCCGTGTACTCCACGTCCTGCATGTAGCCCAGAGCCATGCGCAAGCTGCGAAGCTCAAGAACAAAACCTCCCAAGTCCAAGCCACGACGAGTGAGAGGGGGCACCATCTACAACATTTTCAATGTAAAAAGAAAAAGCTAGTAAACAAAAAGTTTGTAATGAAATAAGTAGAGCAAGGTAGAATAATAAATTTTCACAATTATAGAAATTTCATTTGTAAAAAATATGGTCCATCTAGCTCATCCTAGGGTCAACCTGGCTCTAATACCAACTTGTGGCGCCCAGAAATCGCATAACAATTTCCATAGCAAGTGTATTAATCCTCGACCCAGGAGGCGAGGTACACAATACAAAGTTGTTTAATATCAAAGTATACATGCAGAAGCGATAACATTGTTCCAATTATTACATGGGCGACCAAAGGCCCAGACAAGCAAAGATAAACAAATAAAGTTCATAACTAGAAGAGCTAGAGACCAGGCCCATAGGCACTTGACGGCAGGTACGAGATAGACGTCAAAGCCTTCATCACCAGGGTACTCATCATCTAGATTGGGAATAAATAGAGCAAGACTGAGTACCATCCAAGTACTCAATAAATCATACCCAGGAATAATGCACCAATAATGCTAAAGGGGTACGAGGGGATTAAGAGGGCTATTTTGCACTAAATAGCATTTTATTTTATTTTGTAATCTTTTAAAGCAAATTTTAGGAATCCGATTCTATTTCTAAGATCAAGTTATCACAATGTAGTGTAACCAGACCCATCCCGGTCAACCATCACATTTTAACCATTGATCCATTATTCAATTTTAACAGAGGAAACTCTAACTTGGGTACATTGCTAAACTTGCCCATAACCAAGGATGCGGCTATTTGAATAGATTATACTCTGGCCAGAGGTGTACATCTTTACCCACAAGAACAACTCCTCACATGTTTCCATGTGCCCATACCACCACGATATATGGAACAGAAATCGTGACATAACCTTCACCTAGTCACCATAGACAAAAGAACCAACACCAACCATCTATGGCCAGACCCCTGGGACAGGTAGACAGTCGATGCCCACGGCATCTTGATCCCCGGACCCCCAGTGACCTTCATTTGCTAGAGACGTCAGTCAACAAGACGCCATCCGCCTCTATCCGTGTTCCTTTGTCTAAAGCTGATCTAAGCTATAGGTTAAGCCTTGCTCGTAGCCAAAGTCTTCAGGAGCAACCTTGAAGTAAAACGGAGAATCAGGAGCAACGGCGTCTAGACGATATATGCAAACAAAAATTGGCTTTACACTAAGAAAATGCATAAAAATAATATAAACAAAGCACATAATTAGGTTCTAGACATTTTAAGGAAAATTTAGAGACTTGAACGGGTCAATTCCAAATTCAAATGGTCAAGATATGGCCATTTGAAGTTTAAATTAAATTTAAATTGAAATTTATCCTTTTCTTGATTTATTTCTCTTAAGAAAAATCGGTCTATTGCGTCAGCACCGAGGGAGAGGGGGCCTAGGATGAGTGGAAGAGGTAGAAGGCCTCAAAGCGATCCTCACGCCCAACGAAGACGACAATGAGCGGCGACGGGGGTGACCGGCGATGAGGAAAAAGTGGAGGGGCGGCTCGGGTTCACGACGATGACGACGTTCCAACGGGCTCCGGGCACAGTGAGACGGTGGCCGAGGTTCAAGACGACGAGGAGAAGCCAATGGCTGCAACGGCGAGGCCCGGCATGACTTGACTCGATGACGAGGCACGACCAGAGACCGACGGCGGCGGCGGCGGAGCTTGGTTCCTCGGCGTGGCGGCTAGGGAGAGCTTGGGGAGTGTCACACCCTGAAAATCGCTTTAATTAAAAATTATTTTGAGTAAATGGAAATACAAGAAATCATCAGAAAATTTGTTTGTGAAAGTGTTTGAATAAAATTTTGAAATTTTCAATATTAAAAATCCCAAGTTGAAATTTTAATTAAATGCTTGGAAGCTTTTATATTCTCTGGGTTTTGTCGGAATATTTTAAGCATTTGAGTATTTATAATAATAAATTTACCTATTGTTTCATGGTTGTTTTCGCCTACGGTGAATTCCCTTTGATTTAATAAACTCTATGAAATTTTCTCGGATTTTTTGGAGCTCCAGAATTAATTTTACTAAGATAAAGATCATTTTGATAATTAAATAAATAGAAAATAAAATCATTTTCTTTTCCCCTGTTCGGGTCGTTCCTGCTTCAGTCTTTTGATGTCCCTCCGTTCACCTTGAACTCTGGTTCCTCCCTTCTTCTAGGGTTTGGTGTCATTTCCCGAAACCCTAAAGTCTCCTCGAAAACCTAAGTCCGGAGTCTTCGGTTTATTCAATTTCGAACCCTTAAAACCCCTTTGAACTCCCAATCCGAGATTCTCGGTATCCAAAATATCCATTTTCCCCTTTTGAATCACATCCTAGATATTTCCTCGAAACTCCTTTTCGTCGAAATAAACCCAAAACCCCAGACATTCCCAAATTTGCACCATTTCAGTCTCCATAAAATATTCTCGTCAATATTTATAATATTCAAAATATTCCGTCTATCCAGTCCTCAGGAAATATCCCTGTCGGAGAATAGAACTCCAACCGCGGGGAGTCTGGGGACCGCCCTTTTGAGGTTCGGCCAGGGGAGTTGTTCATAGGACGGCTTGCGGCGTCGGAGAGAATATGTGCTCGGGCCCAGGGACCCGAGCTGACAGATGGCACGCAAGGAAGACAGGAGGCGTAGATAGGTTCGGGCCACGCGGAGGCGTAATACCCTACTCCTGTGTGTGTTTGCTATATGGGAGAATGTGGCTTGCTGTTACAAGATGAACTCAGAAGTGCTTAGGAGCTAGGCGCTCTCCGGGAAGAAGAGAGGCCGAGAGCTAGAGAGAACTAGAGAGACCGGGCAAGAACCTCCGAGAGTCGCTGGAGAGAGAGCGAGAACCAGAGATCGACCTCTCAGACTGTGGCATGGATCCTCCTTTTATAGGTCAAGGGGAGTCCACAGTGCCAAGTATACAAGAGAGAGCTTTTCTAGAGATTTCTCCTGTTGCACACGTCCGCCTGCTATGCCCATGCTGGAGTTGGTCTGCTGCAGGCGACTAAGTCGTGAAGATGTGACGACGCACGCCCACGCCGCCAAAGTCAAAAGTCTCTAACTGCGCAGGGAGCCGGCCCGCAGGGGGCCGTCACGAGCTGTCACGTGTGGCAGGGCGGGCGATAGGGGCGACGCACCCCATCGCCTCACCATTAATGCGGGTAGTTGGGGAGTTGACCCGCTTGAGTCAGGCTCGTGCCCAAGGCAGAGAGCTCACCGAGCCCTCCGCGCGCACAAGGCGTCGTGCCCTTCGGGGGTTGAAGCTGTGGGTCCTGGGACCGGGGGTGAGGCCCGGGCCCAGGAAGTCCCAGTAACGTTCCAGGGGGCATGCCCCGGGACCGAGGAGGCGGCTCCCGGGACCGGGGCCCAAGGATGTGGCTCCCGGGTCAGGGGGCGAGGCCCGGGACCGACGAGATGGCTCCCGGGATCAGGGGGCGAGGCCTGGGACCGACGAGATGGCTCCCGGGATCAGGAGGCGAGGCCCGGGACCGGGGAGGTCCCTGGGACGCGGGGAGGTGGCTCCTGGATCCGGGGCGAGGCCCGGGAACGGGACGGTCCCCAGGACGTGGGCCCGAGGAGGGGGCTCCCGGGACCGGGGGGCGAGGCATGGGAACAGGAAGGTCCCCGAGACACGGGGCCCGAGGAGGTGGCTGCGAGCCGCCGTTGCGACTCGCTCGGGGAGTGCACACCCGGGACCTAGGCAGTGCTCGTGCCCAGGTACTTAGCGGGAAAAACAGTCGTAGCCAGCCACCAGTTGTGCAGAATGTCGGCCCCGGCGGGGCTGACGTGGCCGAAGATCCACGCGTCCTAGGGGTATGTGGGACCCCCATTCCCATTTCGCCGACAGTGGCCCCTGGCACTGTTGCTCGGCTGGGATCCACTCCGGGCAGGAACAAGGCCACGTCTTGGAGAAAAGAGGGGACGCGGGGCCCACATAGTTAGTCACGCGTAAACTGGACTTGTTTGCCGGGAACAGATACAGGACCGGGACCCAGGGGCCCCGGCATAAATGCGGCGGATATGTGCCCGGGACCCGGGGGCCCAGGCTGGTATATGGAATGAATGGGGACGACGTCCCCGGGCCCGCTCTCTCCAGGGCAATGCTGTCCAGGTACTCCCGCCCTGTCTGGCTACGAAAATGTTGAGGAAAAGCTAGCGGCAGCGACCGCGATGGCGATGCAGCAGATCACCGCCTGTACAGTCACCACCGAGATCTTCGTGGCGACCCGCCGGCTGGAGATCGAGGCGGCACAGAGGTGCGTCGTCCAATTGCAGGCCACCGCAAAATCTGCCGCCGACGAGGCCTCCCACTCCCAGTCCGAGATGGAGGCGCGGGAGAAGGACATATCCTCCTTGGAGGAACGCGTCCGGGCCCGAGAGGCTGGGCTCGCGGCCCGGGAGCATGAGATGACCATGTGCGAGGAAGCCGTGGTGGTTCGCGAGGGGGCACGGAAAGCCGTGGCCGAGGCCGCTGCAACCGGGCCAGGGTCTTCGACCGCGGCGAGCATCTCGTGGAGCCGCTGACTGACAAGGAGTCCGAGGAAGACCACAGTCCCCCTCTGGCACCGCCTGGGGTCCGGCCCAAGGAAGACGAGTGACCTCCCCCCGGACGATGACATCTCCCGACCTCCGCTCGTGCTTGCGCTCTGATTTTGTCTTCGCTTATTGTGTTGTTCCGGGAGTTGTTTGTGTCTGCTATTGGTGTCGTTGTTGTTTTTGATTTTCCGGGAAACACCGAGTACCAAGCGCCCTCCGACACCGAGCGCTAGCAGCCGTGAACGGCCACAGCGCCTAAGTCCCCCTTCCGGGGCCCGGGGTAGCTGCCTGCCCCGGGAGCTCAGTCCCCGAGGGCAACGAGCGTGATAGTCGCCCGCCCGGGAACTCGGTCCCTGATGACGCGAGGAACTAGGCGCAAGTCTTGCGGAGCGGTTAGGTCCGTAGATTCGACCCCTCCCGTCCTCTGGGTCCGGGGGCCCTCCGTGCCCCCGGGCGCCATTGGCCCCTGCCGCCCTGGGAGCTCGGCTCCCGAGGGCAGCGAGCTTGATAGTCGCCCGCCCCGGGAATCGGGTCCCCGATGACCGCGAGCAACTGAGCGCGAGTCTTCTAGGCCCGGGGGCCCTCCATGCCCCTGGGCGCTACTGGCCCCGGGAGCGCAGCGAGGCCGCGGGGAAAGACTGCTAGACAGAGAGAAAATACGAGAAGAGCCCCGAGTGGGTTAGGTATGGCCAAAGTGCTAAGCTCGTACCTTTTGATTCGCCGGGAGCGCCTCAGGAACTGACCTTGACCGGGAACGGGGTCGCCAGGCAGCGAAGCACCCGGCGCCTCGGCGGTGGCCAGGGAGGAGCTGGCTAGGCCGGGCACCGCAGCCCGCCCCTGGAATCTAGGCTAGCCCGACGGGGGGTTATGCCCGAGACCCCGGAGCATCGACGGTGCCTGGGGCGCGGTCCACGACCCGACCACCAGGCCTCAGCAACCGGGGCAGTGCTAACCCAGCGGCCCTCGCGCCAGGCCCCGGCAGATTCCGCTTTACCCCCGGGATCGAGGAGAACGAAACACATGGCCACACAAACGGGGGAAGAATAGAAATTGAGCAATGTTTAAAGTGGGATAAGATTACGTATCTGGATGTTGAAAATGATGGCATGGCCCCGCGAGCACAATCCCAGGGCCGGGAGCGCTGCCAGCCCTCGGGAATGCTGAGCACCAGGTGCCGTCTGCCGTGAACGGCCGTAGCGCCCAAGTCCCCTTTTCGGGGCTTGGGGTAGACGCCTGCCACGGGAGCCCGGCGCCGAGGGGCCGCGAGCAACTAAGCGTGAGCCTTTGTCCGTCTTCTGGGCCGGGGGGCCCTCCGTGCCCCGGGGCGCCGCTGGCCCGAGGAGCGCAGCGAGGCCGCGAGGACAGATCGCTCGACCGTGCCCGGGGTCGCCAGCCAGCGAAGAATCCGGCGCCTCGGCGCTGCTGGTCGGGGTGTAGCTGGCTAGGCCGAGCACCACTATCCGCCCGGGAATCTAGGCTGGCCCGACGGGGGGCTCTGCCCGAGATCCTAGGGCATCGAAGTACCCGAGGCACGGTCCACGACCCGGCCATCAGGCCTCGGTGACCAGGGCTGCGCTAGCCGCGCGAGCCCCCGGCCTGCGTCGAGGTTTGGAAAGCCTGTCTAAACCTGCCAGGAATTGGTCTAATCTACACACGATGAACTGTGAGAGTATTTGGCTCGTTCCCTTGTCCATTCCATGCTACGAACCGTGACGTCAACCACCTCCTGAAGGTGTCCTCGCGGTCACGACCGTGCGGAGGAAAAGATCATGCATAAGCATTTCACCCCCCCACCTCCGGAAAAACCGATCCTGAGGCTAGCCAGACGGGACACCGCAGCCGCCGGTGCCCGGGGCGCCGCGCGGGGGGGCGCCACCATGGCCCCGTGGCTGGACAATGTCCCGGGCTTAGCACGTGGGGATACAGCAGCTCGTTGGTAGGGAACTGATGATAATGCGCAAAACCCAGCCGCCGCACGGGCATGGCCCGATTATGCCCCCAGGGGGTGAGACGGCCACGAACGCAACACACGGAAAAAGACGAAAGGCACGAGACCGAAAAGGATATTGAAAATGCTGCTAGGGAAAGCGAATGTACATGGTGGCGGCCCTCGGCCAGCGCTGAAATTTGAAGAAATTCGGCGCTGGCCCGAGCACCCCGCAACTTACAGGATGTGTTTATGGAAAAAATTTGCGGAGATGCTCGACGTTCTAGGGATTGGGAAGCGGGGTCCCATCCTCCTAGCCCAGTCTTACCGAGCCCGGTCGGGAGACACCAATCACCAGGAAGGGGCCTTCGCACATGGGGGAAAGTTTATTCTTTCCGGCACGTTTGTGAGGACACGGCGGAGGACTAGGTCCCCGACCTGGAGTGATCGGGCCTGAACCTTACGCTGATGGTAGCGCTTAAGGCTCTGCTGGTATCGAGCGAGGCGCGCTGCCTTCGTTCCTCGAGGAAGTCGAGGTTGTCGAGCTGCATGTTGTCGTGGTCAGGGTTGCCGGTGTAGTGCTGTACCCGGGGAGAGCTGAAGGTAAGCTCTGACAGCAGGACAGCCTCGGCTCCATACACCAGGAAGAACGGGGTCTCCCCAGTCGCCCGGCTTGGCGTCGTACGATTTGCCCACAGGACCGCCGGAAGCTCGTCGATCCACTTAACGCCATGCTTCTTGAGGTCATTATAGGACCTTGTCTTCAGGCCCTGCAGGATCTCAGCGTTCGCTCGCTCGGCCTGCCCATTGCTAGCAGGGTGGGCAGGGGAGGCAAAGCAGAGCTTGATGCTGACGTTGGAGCAGTACTCGCCGAAGAGCTCGCTGGTGAACTGCGTGCCATTGTCGGTGATGATGCAGTTGGGGATTCCGAAGCGGCTAGTGATTCCCCGGATGAACTTGAGCGTTGAATGCTTGTCGATGTCGTTCACGGGAAATGCCTCCAGCCACTTCGTGAACTTGTCGATGGAGACATACAAATGCCGATAACCCCCGACTGCCCGAGGGAAGGGGCCGAGGATATCGAGTCCCCAGACCGCAAAAGGCCAGGACAGGGGGATCACCTGGAGTGCTTGCGCCAGCTGGTGGCTCTGTTTGGCATGAAACTGGCACGCGCGGCAGCGCTGGATGAGGTCGAACGCGTCCTGCAAAGCCGTGGGCCAATAAAATTCTTGCCGGAAAGCCTTACCGACCAGGGATCAAAATGCGGCGTGACTGCCACATTCCCCTTCGTGGATGTCGGCGAGGATCTCGACGCCGGAGTCACGCGGAATGCACTTGAGCAGGACGCCGTTGGCGCCACGCCGGTAGAGGTCCCCTTCTACCATGACGTAGAGCTTAGACAAGCGAGCGACCCTTTCGGCTTCCGCATCATCTTCGGGGAGATGCGCTTGGAGAAGATATGCCCGGATTTCATGCATCTAGGAAGGCACGCTGGATCCGGCCACAAGGACCATATCCTGGGGCTGGGAGCGCGTGTCTGGTTCGGACCCAGGCTCGGGGGTGGTCCCCAAGATCTCGGGTGAGCGCACCGAGGGGGGCCTCGAGGGCTTCCTGAAAAACCCCTGAGGGAAACGGTGCCCGCGAGGAAGCCAGCCTTGAGAGCTCGTCGGCGGCGAGGTTGCGACTGTGAGGGACGTGGCGAAGCCTGAGGTCGTCGAAACGGCGCTCGAGCCTCCGCACTTCGTCCACATATGCGACCAATTGGGGGTCCAGAGTCTGGTATTCCCTGGACACCTGGTTGATGACGAGCTCGGAGTTGCCTTGCGCGCACAATTGTCGCACCCCGAGGGTGATCGCGGCCCGGAGGCCGGCGAGAAGGCCCTCGTATTCGGCCATGTTGTTGGTGGCTCCAAAGTTGAGGTGGACGACGAAGCAGAACTCATCCCCGGCGGGTGACATGAGGACGACCCCGGCCCCGGCACTGGGGTGGGAGGCCCGCCTGGCGCAAGAGCCGTCGAAGTTCATCGTCCAGCAGAGGCGCAGATCGGGAGCTAGCTCGGGGACCAGGGATCCGGCATCGAGCACGGGATCCGGCTCGGGCCCCCGCGTCCATTTCGCTAGAAAATCCGCCAGGACTTGGCTTTTGATGGCATGGCACGCCTGAAAATGGAGGTCAAACTCGGCGAGCTCGACCGCCCACTTGGCAACGCAGCCCGTCCCCTCCCGGTTTTGCAGTATCTGCCCGAGGGGGAAGGAGGTGACCATCGATACCTTGTGCGCCTGGAAGTAGTAGCGAAGCTTCCTGGACGTGATGAGGACCGCGTAGAGCATCTTTTGTGCCTGGGGGTAGCGCGATTTGGCGTCGCGGAGTACCTCGCTGACGAAGTACACCGGCTTCTGTTGCGTGTTCCCCAATCCTAGCCCGACAGGGGCCGGGAGCTCGGGCTCAGCTCCCCCGGGAGGGAGCGAGCTCTCGTCTACGGGAATAGGTATGGACCTGGGACCCAGGGGCCCCGGGTGGAATGTGGTTGGTATGTACCCGGGACCCGGGGGCCCGGGTTGGGATGTGGAATGAATCGGGACGACTTCCCCAGACCCGCTCTCGCCGAGGCAATGCTGTCCGGGTAATCGCACCCCATCTGGTTGTGAAAATGCTGAGATTGTCTCGGGCGCCGCGTCCCCAGACTCGCACTCGCCTTGGCGAGGCTGCCCGGGTTCGGGCTCCGCGGTGGCGGCCTTGGGAGGCGGATCCCGGGTCGCGCGCCTGTCTGGTTGTAAAAATGTTGAGGTTGTCCCGGGCGCTGCATCCCCAGACTCACACTCGCCTTGGCGAGGCTGCCCAGGTTCGGGCTCCATGGTGGCGGCCCCGGGAGGCGGGTCCCGTGTCGCGCGCTTGTCTGGCAAGGGGAACTCGACGACGAGCGCCGCGCTCACCACCTGCGGGGTTGCCGCGATGTAGAGCAACAAGGGCTCGTCTGGTGCTGGTGCCACGAGGACAGGGGGCGTAGTCAGGTACCTCTTGAGCTCGTCAAGGGCTTGATCGGCCTCATCCGTCCAGGTGAACTGCCCGGTTTTCTTGAGAAGCTTGAATAGGGGGAGGGCACGCTCCCCAAGCCTGGAGATGAAGCGACCTAGTGCGGCCACACACCCGGTCAGCTTCTGGGCCTCTCGGAGCCTCGTCGGGGGGCGCATGCGGTCGATTGCTGCTATCTTCTCCGGGTTTGCCTCAATGCCGCGGCTGGACACGAGGAACCCGAGGAGCTTGCTGGCCGGGACCCCGAAGACGCACTTTTCTGGGTTCAGCTTCATCCTCGTGCATCGAAGGTTGCTGAACGTCTTGGCCAAGTCGTGGAGCAGAGTGGCGCGGTCGCGCGACTTCAGCACCAAATTGTCGACGTAGGCCTCCATATTGCGACCTAGCTGCGATTCAAATGTTACACGGACAGCACGCTGGAAAGTAGAACAAGCGTTTTTCAACCCAAAAGGCATGCACACATAACAATAGGCCCCCTGGGGGGTAATGAAAGAAGTTTTTTCCTCATCGTCCGCTGCCATGCGGATCTGATGATATCCTGCATAAGCATCAAGAAAACACAAGAGGTCGCACCCCGCTGTGGAGTCAACTATCTAGTCTATGCGGGGCAAAGGGAATGGATCTTTGGGGCAAGCCTTGTTGAGGTCGGTGTAATCTATGCACATGCGCAGCTTTCCGTTGGACTTGGGGACGACGACTGGGTTGGCCAGCCACTCCGGGTGGACGACCTCGCGGATGAAGCCGGCAGCGAGAAGCTTGTCAATCTCCTCGCGGATGAAGGCTTGGCACTCCGGGGCCTGTCGTCGTACCTTCTGCCGCACCGGGCACGAGCCCGCGCAGACGGCCAAGCGGTGCTCAATCACCCCCCTGGGGACCCCGGGCATGTCCGACGGTTGCCAAGCGAAGACGTCGGAGTTTGCCCGAAGGAAGGCGATGAGAGCGTTTCCTATTTGTCGTCCAGCGAACCACCAATTTTGACGTTCCGGGATGGGTCATCGCCGAGGACGACCTCCTTGACCAGCTCCGCGTCGGTGGCGACGATGCGCGGCTTGGGGGCACGGAGCAGCGAGGGCCCCGCGCCGCCCGCCGTGTCGGGAGCTATTGGAGCGATGTTGGCCGCGCGCTGCTCGGCACACGAGAGGGCGGCCTTCACATCCCCGAGGACCGTGATCGGGCCCGAGGGGCCCGGAAGCTTCATGGTTAGGTACGCGTAGTGCGTAACCGCCATGAACTTCACCAACGCGGGGCGCCAGAGGACGGCGTTGTAGGGAAGGTTGCACTCGGCGATGTTGAAGACGATGCGCTCGGTGCGGAAGTTGCCACGGTCACCGAAGGTGACGGGCAACGAGACCTGGCCGAGAGGCCAAGTGAGGCCCTTCGTAATCCCAATGATGGGCAATGAGGGCACAAGGTTCGTCCCTGGGGCCTTGATCTTCTCGAAGACCTCGGGGGAAAGGATGTTGAGGGCGGTGCCCTCGTCGACGAGGACGCGGCCCACCTTGACGTTGCATATGGTGGGGGAGACAGCCAGGGCGAGCTGCCCCTCCCCAGGTACCCGGGCCGGATGGTCCATGGGGTCGAAGGTGATCGGAGTGTCTGACCACTTTAGCCTCCGGGACGCCGCTGGGCCTGGGGTCACGGCCAACAGCTCGCGCTTCATGGCCTTGAAGCCACGGCGCGAGGAGTGAGCGTGCGCCCCGCCGTCGAGAGTGGCGAGGACATTCCCGGGTTCTTGGAACTCGAGAGGCTGCTCCAAATCGGGAGCGGGCTTGGCTTGCTGCCACTCCTGCTGGAACTTCTTGGTGCGCTCGGCCAAGTTCTGGACGGCATGACACTCCCTGAGGTCGTGACGGTCCGTCTCGTGGACGGAGCACCACTTCTGGCCCGTAGCCGGTGCCGGCGGCGCGCGTGCGGCCTTCTGCTGCTTGCCGCCGTTGTCGTCTCCGTGGGCTATGTCATGCCGGGGGCCGCCCGTAACAACCAAGATGAAGTTCTTGGCGGCCTCCTTGTCCTTCTGGCGCTTCCTCCTGTTCCGCCGCGATGTGGAACGTGAGGACTCGCCGTCCTCTCCGGGGCCCTGGTCGGGGACCTTGGGGCGTGGCTTGTTCCATGCCCAGGCCTCCTCCTTGTGGGCGCAGAGGTCGGCGAGACTGAACAGCTCGGCCGCGGTGTGAACGTCGCGGGTGCCCAACTTCTCGAGCATGCGCTGGTCGCGCACGCCCGAGCGAAACGCGTGGATAACCGTGTGGGGGGCGATGTGAGGGATGGTGTTGTGGACCTAGCTGAAGCACTGCAGAAAGTGCTTCAGTGACTCGTCCCTGCCCTGTCGTAGGGCGTGGAGGTCCGCCTCGGTCCCAGGGTGCGGGAAGGTGCCCTAGCAGTTTGCCACGAACTAGTGGCAGAGATTCTCCCACGAGTAGATGGACCCCTCGGGGAGGTTCATTATCCAGGAGCGAGCCTGGGCCTTGAGGGCGACGGGGAAGTAGTTCACCATCACCATCTCATCGCCGCCCGCCGCCTGGATGGCGGTAGTGTAGATCTGCAAGAACTCCGTGGGGTCGACGGAGCCATCGTATTTCTCTGGCAAGCCGGGCCGAAACTTGGTCGGCCATCGCACCTGCTGGAGGCCTGGGGAGAGTGCCAG
Organism: Oryza meyeriana var. granulata; assembly: GCA_003991445.1. Classification (NCBI taxonomy): domain Eukaryota; kingdom Viridiplantae; phylum Streptophyta; class Magnoliopsida; order Poales; family Poaceae; genus Oryza; species Oryza meyeriana. The sequence goes on along the minus strand of RYFJ01003528.1, from coordinate 43,986 downwards.
GCAACCCAAGCCGCCGTACTGAGCAGGCTCGGGCGATGGACGACGGTTTTCGGTCGGTGGGTTGGAGCTAGAGGCCTGGACCTCGGGACGCCTGGTGGCGTCCGCGCGCCGCTCACGCTGCCGCTCCAATGTGACCCGGGCATCCTCATGGGTCCGCATCCGGTTTAGCCGGTAACGGAGGTCGCCAGCGCCATTCTTGGCCCCAGGCATGGCGCGAGGCACCGCACCCTGGGATTGATTCGGGTTCGGGGCGGTGGGCCGGCTCACGCTAGAGGTCGCACGGTCGGCGCTCCCAGCCCCTGCACGGTTGTCGGCGGCGACCCGGCAATGGGCCCTGCCTACCAGGTCAGCGACCTCGTTGAGCCACCGCCGCTCCTGGCCTCCGCCCCTGGTAAATGCCGAGGGGTGGCGCAGGAGGGCTTCTGCTGCCAAGAGGGCTCCCTACGGCGTTGCTGACTCAAAGTTGAGGCCACAGCACGCCGTGGAGTGGCGCCTCCGTTCACGCCTCATGGATGAGGCCGCGGCAGACCCGGCGGGGCACTTGCTGGCCCCCTCCGCAAGGGAAGGGGCCGAGGCCGCACAACCAGGCCACCGCGGAGCGAGCTCGGCCCGCCGGGCACGCGCCGCGCGCCCCCAGGAAGATGAGGAGGGGGAACGTAGCGGGCTCGCCACAGGGCTAATGTTGCCCAGCGGGGTGAAGCCGCTAGACTCCTCGTCGGAGTCCCACGGACGATGGCCTCCTGCCATGTAGTGTGTCGGTGTTGGAGGCGCCGGTGTGCCGCCTGGAAGAGAAACTCCCCCTACCTGGCGCGCCAGCTGTCGGAGAATGGAACTCCAACCGCGGGGAGTCTGGGGACCCCCCTTTTGAGGTTCGGCCAGGGGAGTTGTTCATAGGACGGCTTGCGGCGTCGGAGAGAATATGTGCTCAGGCCCAGGGACCCGAGCTGAGAGATGGCACGCAAGGAAGACAGGAGGCGTAGACAGGTTCGGGCCGCGCGGAGGCGTAATACCCTACTCCTGTGTGTGTTTGCTATATGGGAGAATGTGGCTTGCTGTTACAAGATGAACTCAGAAGTGCTCAGGAGCTAGCCGCTCTCCGGGAAGAAGAGAGGCTGAGAGCCAGAGAGAACCAGAGAGACCGGGCAAGAACCTCCGAGAGTCGCTGGAGAGAGAGCGAGAACCAGAGATCGACCTCTCAGACTGTGGCATGGATCCTCCTTTTATAGGTCAAGGGGAGTCCACAGTGCCAAGTATACATGAGAGAGCTTTTCTGGAGACTTCTCCTATTGCACACGTCCGCCTGCTATGCCCACGCCGGAGTTGGTCTACTGCAGGTGACTAAGTTGTGGAGATGTGACGACGCACGCCCACGCCGCCGAAGTCAAAAATCTCTGACTACGCAGGGAGCCGGCCCGCAGGGGCCGTCACGAGCTGTCACGCGTGGCAGGGCGGGCGACAGGGGCGACGCACCCCGTCGCCTCACCATTAATGCAAGTAGTTGGGGAGTTGACCCGCTCGAGTCAGGCTCGTGCCCGGGGCAGAGAGCTCACCGAGCCCTCCGCGCGCACAAGGCGTCGTGCCCTTCGGGGGTTAAAGCTGTGGGTCCCGAGACCGGGGGCGAGGCCCGGGCACGGGAAGTCCCAGTAACGTTCCCGGGGGCATGCCCCGGGACCGAGGAGGCGGCTCCCGGGACCGAGGCCCGAGGATGTGGCTCCCGGGTCCGGGGGTGAGGCCCGGCACCGAGGAGGTGGCTCTCGGGACCGGGAGGCGAGGCCCGGGACGCGGGGAGGTGGCTCCTGGATCCGGGGGCGAGGCCCGGGAACGGGACAGTCCCTGGGACGCGGGCCCGAGGAGGGGGCTCCCGGGACCGGGGGGCGAGGCCCGGGCACAGGAAGGTCCCCGGGACGCGGGGCCCGAGGAGGTGGCTGCGAGCCGCCATTGCGACTCGCCCGGGGAGTGCACACCCGGGACCTAGGCAGTGCTCGTGCCTAGGTACTTAGCGGAAAAAACGGTCGTAGCTGGCCGCCAGTTGTGCAGAATGTGGGCCCCCGGGGGCCTGACGTGGCCGAAGATCCACGCGTCCCCGCGGTATGTGGGACCCCCATTCCTGTTTCGCCGACAATCCCCCAATTTCCAAATCGAAGGATACTTCTGATATTCTGAATATCTCTAAAATTCCTGATATTCCATACTCCACAAATATTCTCTGTTTTCCGAATCTCCAAAATATACATCTATTTTGGATATTTAACTGTTCCTCAAATATCCCAATATTTCGAATATTTCTCCAAATTCCGATATTCCAAAATAATCCCTGGAATCCCTAAATATCCCAAAAATTCTAAATCTTTCAATTTAGAATTTTCTGAAAAAGCCCCTTTGTTTTTCCTTTTTCTCTCTCCCTTCTTTTTTTCTTTCCTCTGTTCTTTTCTTCCTTTCTTTCCTATTCTTCTTCCTCACGGTCTCCTCCTTCCTCTCTTCTTCCTCCTGTGCTCTCCCTCCTCTCCTGCTACCCCAGATGGACCCCGGCCCGTACCGGCCTACGCCTCTCCTCCAGGTCTCGGCCCACTCCACCGCCGTCCCTCGGCCCACCACCACCACCGCCGCCGCCGTCGACCCGGCCCAGCCGGCCGAGTCCCAAGCCGTGCCGACGCCCCGCAACCATCGCTGCCACAAACTCCGCCGCCACAACCGCCTAAGCCGTCGTGCCCTACTCCTATATATATTGCGCCGCTCACTCCCATGCCCTAGCCGGCGCCGCCATCTACCACCGTCGCCCGAGCCTCCCTCGCAGCCCCCAGCACCACCGTTGCCCTACTCACCGGGTTGCCGTTGTGGACGTCATCGCCCTCCATGCCCACCGCCGCAGCGGGTGAGCTCGCCGATGCCTCTATCCTCTTCCATCCTCTGCTCGCCGTCGACTCCTTTTCTTTCCTTCGCTGCCTCTGCTCACTCGTGCACCATCGATGTCGTCACCATGCCGAACTCCCGGAGGACCTCAGAAGCCTCGGGCGTCCCTGGTTTCCTTCCTCTATGTCGTCGTTGCACTCCATTGCTGGTTGCCCTCGTCGTCGATGCCACCCATCGCCTCTGTCTCGCCCAGTAGCATCGGCGCAGCATCATGGCCGAGCGCAGGAGCTCGTTCCCCCTCCCTGTGTTGCCGATAGATGGGGCCCGCACACAGATCTTCGAAAAATCTGAGCCATCCGATCTACAGGAATCCCGATCAATCTAAGCCCTTGGATCTCTATCAAATTCGAACAAATCCTATCCATCCATCTCAAGCCGATTAGATCTGAGCCGTCGGATCTCCTTAATCCTCCTGATGGTGCCACGTCAGCCCTAAGGCCATGTCATCAATCCTCCTCACCCTGCCACATCAATCTCCTCGGCCACGTGGCCTTCCACCTAGGCAGTGCGCCAACTCCTCGGTTTCCTCAATCCTGTGGACCTAGTCCACATAAACCAGGGCAATGACAGTGGGTCCCACTCCTTTTACCTATTCAAAATAAATCTTGTGATAATTATTTTCTAAGGGAATATTCCTGAGAATATTTCTTTCCCTTTTCTTTTCGGATTTTCATTGAATTCGAACTTCCGAAGGCCATAACTTTTTCGTTCAAACTCCGATTCGACATGTTTTTCTTCCTAAATTCATCTAAAATCATGATCTACCTGTTTGCATACTTCTTATGTACTATTTATTTGGAGTTTCTTAGAAAATTTCCTTGTTTTGCGTGTAGTCGCGTATTTTCGTCGTTTCGGAGGATCGCGAAGGTTGCAGAAGAAGTACAGAAGATTTGCGGAAGACTTTTCTATTGCAAGGCAATTCACATGACAATCCCCTTGAGCATGTTGATCCCATTTGTGAAAGCTGTTTTATTTTAACGTTATTGCACGCCATGTTTTAGAATGTCATTATTACGGGTATTTATTTTTTATCCTATACTCTTTGACTATGGCCATGAATTGCTATTGATACATGTACCTTGATACCCTAGGTGACTAATATTTACTGATCTAGCTAGATTATTTAGGTTCTGCTTAGTCATGCCTAGAAACTTTAGCGTCATTTTATGTGGGGAAACTATTGATTCACTCCTGATTAATTAATGATTAATGGCAATATCTTCACGACGGATTGTCATGCTTGGTTAATTAATGTGACAATTAAAACTTGACTGATGGTGGGTTATGAGCACCAGGATTGTGAATGTTGCTAGTGGTGCCCATGACAACTAAGGACCGGTTCACAGACTACTTGTTGCGAAGCAATATCCATACTAACCACAAGCTAGAATGGGCAACCGCTGGGCTTATAGTGTAGCGAGTTCAACAGAAGGCACCAGGGCGAGTTTATGGCTGATATAAGTCCACACATGGCAATCGTCAATAAGTCCATCAGTTTGGGTGTCGAGCCGTCTTGCGGGAAGGCACTTGATCACCCCTACCGGAGACTGGAGGCTTGGCGAGAGGCTCTTTTGTTGGGCGAGTTGCATGAAAGGTCTTGTCAAGGTTTCCCCCTTTGCGGTACCATGGTGGTATTTCAGGGCATGGTGACATGTGTGGAACCGTGTCTTGTGGGTAAATTGGTACACCTCTGGCCAGAGTAAAACTATTTGAATAGCCATGCCCACAGTCAATGGGCGGGCCTAGCAATGTTTTCTGTGATTAGTCCCACACTATTAAACGATGGTGATAAATGATGGAACTTGTTAGCTCTAGTTTAGAGAGTTACGGTTTGGGCCTGAACTGCGTTGGAGCGCTGTTCTGAGATTGGTTCAATGTTGATAATAATTAAAATGTACTATTTTTCAATGATTTTAAATGCAAATGTTTTAAATGGCGTTTATGCAAATAAGCCATACTATGCCTTTCCTTTGGAACCCTGTTGCATTATTTGCATTTCCCAGTGTGGCTTGTTGAGTACGGTGGGTGGTACTCAGTCTTTCATTGCTACAATCATCAGAGTGAAGTTTTGCAAGGAGAAGAAGTTTGGTGTTTGGCTTATATCCCAGTTGAGTTGCCTACGGCTTGGTGCTGAAGCTACGCTAGTTGCCAATCCGCTGCTAATTTCTTCTGTGTGAGAACTAAGTGCCTCTTTTGTAAGTATTTATCGTTATTACGTTTTGGTTATGTTTATCAAATTGTTGATTTGTGTACCTCGGCTGATTCCTGGACGAGGATTTATTGCACAAATTAGCTTTGGAAATTTTGGTAAATTTTCGGGCATGACAGGGAGCTCTGGTGAGAGGAAATCGAGCTAGCTAAGGTGGAAGGGGAGCTTTATAGGCCACCAGGGAAGAGGAAGAGGCATGGGAAGGGGCGGATTTACTCACCATTGTACCCGGCGGCGCCTTTGATGCAAAATGAAGCTCGCCCGAGTGTTAGAGGGAGAATCCAAGCCGGGTTTGTGAGGGATTTGATGAGGATTGATGTGGGCTTTGATTCCCCTAAATCAATTTGAGGAGAAACGGCTGGGGGCGGTGGATTTTGTAGCGGTGGGGATGAAGGGCATCGGCCGGGTAGGCAGGGTGGCCGGAGGTTGGGGATGACTGGCGGGCCTCACCTGTCAACGGCTCAGGGCGGACGTAGTAGAGCAGGGCCAGCCCAGGCGCGGGTGTGGGGAGGCGGGGGCGGGGTAGGCCGAGCGGGCCAGGGGGGAGAGAAAGAGAGAGGGAACTGGGCTGAAATTGGCCTAAGGGATTTGGGGTATTGTTTTTTGTTTTTCTTTTTAAAAAAGCCTGTGAATTGTTTTTATAGCCTAGAAATTACTATTTATGCTCTGAAAATTCCAGTAAAAATTGAGAGTGCATTATAGGACAGGGGAAATTTAAGAAAAATACCCACAAGCCCAATTGAATTTTATTCTTGGGGATTTTTATTTGTTTAAGGCTCATTCCTGATTTTTAAAATTTCTAGAAATTAGGATTTAAGCACAATTTATAATTTAGGATGGTTTCAGAGTGTTACACCATCCCCCTTGGTTGCTACAGGGACCCAGGGGCTGCCCCCTCCTTGGGGGGTAGGTTGGCCTCCGGCAGTGCCGCTACCGCCTCAAGCTCTCTGACCCCGAGGGAATTCGGGGCCTCTAGGCCCAGGGCGGGGCTTGCCTCCTTGGGCAGCCTAGGGCATGCGGAGCAGAATGACGAGGGGCGAAGGAAGAGCTGACAAGAATCCGAAAAGGAAGAGACGAGCATGAAACCACGCAAATCGAGAGGGTAGTGAGGGTTTTAAGTGCTTGGGACTAGGAAAGCCCCATGGTGAGCTCACGAATGGGCGCCTCTCGAGCCTCGGTGTCATCTTCTTCTTCTTCCTTGCCGGGGGGCTGCAGGCGTGTGGGGACACCCTGAGACTTGTACCGTTATTTGCAACTCACCATGTCAACGCTAACTATTGGAGTAGTGGGGTCTCAAATAAAATCCAAATAAATACTGTAACCACCACACCTCAAAGTAGACTTGACGTCACGAATTAAAATTCTGGTACAAACTCAAAGTGCCAAACCCGAAATAAATGGGATACTCAACAGAATAATCTCCACCAGTCCTCCCTGAGATATGCCCGTCAAACCACACGATGATGGCAACCAAGAGACTACATATCACAGAGAACTTGATCTACATCAGATATTAAGCAAATATTTCCATTATTTCATGCTCATACTTGTGTTCGACTAGCTCCCAGGAAAAGCACTAATCTCACACGTTCATCTCAAGCAATGGTATACAACAATAGGGTATACAAGTAATAAACTAAATCTACAAGTCAGAGTTTACATAGGTCGACCGGCTAAATAATATGGTTCAGCGGAAGCTCATCTACCCATACCCACAAGCTACCGACTAGGGGTTGGCCCCTGATAAAACCATTCCTAAAGAAGCAACGATTCCCATGGCACTCATCCTATCAACTTATCACCTGCAACAATGTCTAAAGCAATAACATAGAAATAGAGCAAGAGTCAATACATTATCGAAATAATGTACTAGCAAGGCAAACCTGTTATACTACATGCAAGCTTAAGTTAAAGGAAGACTATTTGTGGTTTTATTTTCAGCATAAAACAAATTTTATTTCACAACCATTTTGCAACGGTAATTTAGAGAGCATTTAATCAACTACATAGGTAAATCATGGTCATATAATTTATCAATAACATACCATCATGCTTGCTGCCCTACACGGCATCAAGCCACCATTTCCATATCCATCATCTCATAAATCATCTCAAAAATCACCCATACCAAGTCCCAAGTTCACAAACACATTTATAAAGCGTAAGTCTATACTCAAGACACTTCACTATGTGGCTCATGACCGTGAGCACGGCTAATCGATTAGTTTTGACTCTGCAGAGTTTGTACAACTTTACCCACATGATGTGAATTCTCTAGTTTGTCTTGTGCTGGCTAGAGCACTACCACACTCTACATGTTGAGTGCGGTCTAGAGGTCACAACGTAGCCTTTACATTGCTTAATGCCTAGCATTGCACCAGCGACGGCAAGCGGGAACCCACCCTAGGTTGCGCTCCTAGAGCTGCTATGTGGCAGGCCCACGCCTTAACCTAGCGCCGTGCCGGCAAACAAAACAAACCCCCTGTTTCCCCACGAGGCACTATACCATTGTATTGGACAGACTTAGACGCCTAATGCCGTTACGGGCTATTAGGTAGTTCCTATGAGCTAATAGCGTGACTTAACCCATACTACTTCGGCCTACCATATGCAAGGCTAAACACTGAGCAACTTAATGAGTTAAGGCCATCCCATACTAGCACAAGTGGTTGCACGGTATACATTAATTGATGACATTGAGTTCGGTCCTTAATCGACTCAGGCGAAAACTCCCTCTATCGGTGTACAACTACTCCATATGCATACCACTTGCCGCCCAAGTCTAAAAACATGTTTCTCACCATTTTGGTTCACAAATACCCAGAGGTTTCACCTCTGTCCAGAAGTTGCAAAATGCCCATTTTAACATATATAAAGTGACCATATTGTTTATTAGAAATTTTCTAAGCATGGCTAAGCATATGAAAGCATAATAAACAAGTATAAGCCCATTTGAGCACAAGTGAAGTAATTTAACCAACTCTAAGGTTACAATCAGCAAGGATCACAAGTTTTCAAGGTTGATTATGCAACAAATAGGTTATAACTACCAATTCTCACATTTTAAAAAATGATACTTGCAATTACACATGCAGTTTTGCAAACAATATATTTCGTTCCCCAAAACATAGGATTCAATTTATTCAAAGGAGGAGGGGAGAATACTTGCTTTACTCTTGAGTACCTAGAGCAACATCCACTTCACTCCTTTACCGACCTCGAACTCATCCTCTAGAAAGGAATTTAACGTACGATCAAATAAATAGCAAATAATGCAAAAAATCCAAAATGCTCTAATATGCATGAGGTTTACACAGTGCTTAGGTACTGACCCAAAGTGAATTAAGGTGAAAGAATTTCTATTTTATTTCTTTTTATTTGGGTGTTACGAATTTTACATCTCCTATGTACGCAATATGGTAATTGTACCTTATATAGATTTTAGAGGTACTTTGCTAGGTGTTTTGCCATGTGTGAACTTTTGGCAGTGGATAGGTATTGGTTTTGGATGATTTTTAGTGAACAAGCTCTATTTTGTTAATTTGCATTTCGGACATATAAATTCGAGAAGCTATATGTGTGAAATAGGGTGTTTGTACTCTAGATGGATTTTAGAGTTACCGTAAGAGATAGTTTTGTCAAATTCTTATCTTTAGTATTAAAGGTACTATTTTCAAAGAAATGTGGTGCAAGGGATTCTAATTTATATTTTGGTATTTGGAAAATATTGTATTTAGAGCTTTTATACGTGAATACATCTAACTACGAAATATTATAAGATATCCAAATTACCCTATTGTGAGTGGAACTTATTCTGTGGTTGGGTGCTGGTTTTAGATGAATTTTAGTGAGGAAACTTCCATTTTATTATCTTCTATTTGAGACACACGATTTTGGTAAGTTCTAGATTTATATACGGTATCTATACGTGTAATTTAGATTTATATACAGTATCTATACGTGTAATTTAGTATGCATGTGCTTTAGGGCTAAGTTTTTATGAAATCTAACTTTATATATATATAAAGAAAAGTACATTGAGATTTCACTGCCATTTGGTGTATTTATTTTGGAGTTAAAATAAAGTTTCTATGATTTTTAGAAATTCTTTTACCTTTTACATCCTATACATAATATTTATCATTTGCATAAATCATAAATGTGTTTTAGGTACTAATTTTAGTTAAACCTCTGTTTTCAAAATTATAGGGCAAGATATTTTGAAGCTAACAAAATTGGTTTCATATTATTTGAAGCTCATATGAATTATCTATAGATTTTAGAAGTTAATACATTTTTATATACTAATTAAATTACTTATTCGTTATCTAACTCTTAATGGTGTCCCTTATGTAAATCTCATTATGTTTTCAGTCTACAGCAATAATGTGCAAAACATTGTGACTCTATTAAATCTTGGTTTACCAAAATTGAAGTTAAGATGAGTTTGTTATAATTCGAAAGTATTTGTGCACTTTTATATATTATGTCATTTTTGAGGTTTGTTAAGTACTGGATATTCCAGATCTTAATAGGTAGAAATAAAATACATAATTTTGTGATTCCAAAAAATCTTGTTTCATCCAATTTGGAGTTAAATGAATTAGTTATAAATTTTACAATTTTACTCATTTTTCAATTGAACAGAAAAGTTTTTAGGCATTTTTATTTGTTTTTTCGAATTTTACTTCAGCCGGGTCCACATGTCATGGAGAGCCATGTGCAAAAAGGCCCTTGGAAGTCCTGGGAATCAACCCACACTCCCTCCACGTTGAGAAGTGGATTTCATTAAGAGCTCTCCAGTTCTTGGTTATTTATGTATAGGTCCTTGGGTCCACATGTCATAGGGTGATACGTTTACCAATTAATCTAACAAGTTTTTAACTTCTTTACACTTCGAACCTCGCCCGCTAATCCGTTGCCGACTGGTGGGTCCCGTGTGTCTGTGAAACAAAGCAGAGTGGGGAGCTGGAAGGCAATGGTGTTCACCGGTGCCGGCGGCGAATGGCAGTGCAGCTGGTGTCGTGGCCAACAGAGAAAAGATGGAGGAGATTACGACGAAGCCATGGGTGGTTGTCTTGCTAGCTGGGATGACCGGAATCTCGCCGATGACAAGCTCCAGCGGTGGCTGCTTTTGGGTTGACGAGGTGAATCGCTCTAAGGGCTTAAGCTAGCCAAACTAATGCATGTATGTGCTCTGGGTTCTCACCGCGGGGTCTGATGAGGTCGGCGAGGTCTGTGCAGCAGCAGCAACGTCGAAGACAGCTCAACGGCGGTGGAATCTAGTGGATCTTGGTCGACGGCGTCCTCGGGTCAACAGGCTGCCAGGCAAAAGGGTGCACAACATCATGTGAGTCCTAAGGCAGCTACGCGTGCAATGAATCGGTCTAACTCTCACCGGGGAGCGAGGAATCGAAGGTGGTGACTCAGATCGGAGCTGGGGAAGACGATGGCTGATCTCTAGCTTTGCGGTACCACGGATTGATTCCTTCGATCAGCAGGCTCCTGGAGGTGAGGCGACGACAATGGCACGAGGGTTCAGCTTGCGGCGTCCTGGATTACCTGAAACAGCGGCGATGTCACGGCGGCAGTCCAGCGGAATAGAGACAGTGCACGGCGGCTCTGACCAGCAAACCTAGGGCCATGAAATACGAAAATAGGGTGATTAGAAGGTGATGATCATGTTCTTGTGGTCGGGGAAGGACGACGGTCACCAAGGATAGCTTGGGTTTGATTAAACACTGCTGGTGATGAGGAAGAAGGCTCTGTCTCTGGCGATCCAAGGGATTTCTCTTCGGGTTTCTTGGTGGGAACATGAAGAGGAAGAGAAGAGATGGCTGGTGCGTTTTGAGATGAAATGGTCAAAGTCTCCTAGAGTAGAGCTTGTCTAGGTTGCCCTGTGTACTAGGGGAGGGAGAGGAAGGAGGAAGAGACACATTGGCTGTCACACCATGAGTTTTCCCCTTAATAGTGCCACACAAAAATATATTAAAGAAATGGCCCAAAGAAAATATTTAATTAAGGCCAAGGAAATTAATTAGTGGAGAAAATGCAAAATAATAATCCATCATTGCTGGGAGTATTTTTCCTGTATTCCTCTTGCCAAAATACACTAACAATAATTTTACTAGAATTTTTAGAGCACTGGAGGCATTTTTAATAATTCAAAACAAATTATGGCATTAAATTCGCTCTGAAAATCCTTTTTCTTTTTCCTTTCTTCCTTTTTCTCTTTTTCTCTCTTCTTTTTCCTTACTGGGCCATGGCCCGCTTCTGTGCCAGCCTGCTCGCGTGGCCCGCACGCCCGTGCCTCCTCTCTCCCTCACTCACTGCCACCAAGCCCCAGCTGCCAGCCCCGCGCGCCACCTCACTCACTCTCGCTGCCGCTAGGCCCTGCCCATCAGTGCGCTCACCCGCACCCCTCTCTCCCCCTCATCGAGGCCCCACATGTCAGGCCCGTCCCTAACCTCCGGCCAAATCGGCCGGGGGGAATCCCTCACCGTCGCCCGATCAGCGCCCCGTCCCACCTCCTCGCGCCCTCGCCCTTCATTCAAACGGCGTGGACCGAGTCTCCTAGCCATTCCCCCACTCCTCTCGAGAGGATTTTTCCCACTTCACCATGGCCGTTGTTTTTCCCTCTTCGAGAAATTTGGCCGCCTCGACCATGATCTTCCCCAGCCGACCCTGCTTAAGCCCTACCAGTGCTCTCCCGCTCCTTTTCCCTCAAACACCGCAGCTTCACATGCATCCTAGCCCCTTGCACACCATGTTCCCAAGCCGCCGCCACGTGCAGCCGACTCCAGCCGTGCATCGCCGCCATTACACCCATCGCCAGCCACCATGCTCACGCTCACTAGCTTCGCGTACCCCATTGAGTCACGTCCTACCACCGGCTGCCCTTGACTGCCACCAAAACCCTGCCCTCTCCGTCGTCCTCTTTGGTGAGCCCCTTCGCCAGTCGTCGGCCGTGAAATCTCGTCGTCCCGTTCAGGAATTCCTCCCCCTAACTCACTCTAAACATTCCCCAGGTCCTCCCAGACGTTGTCCGCACCTCTGTCGTCTTATTGCGCTGCTGGAACCCCGTCGGCAACGTCCTCCCAAAGCTTTTCTGCCACCTAATCCCTCTGTTCGCCGCCGTTGGATGTCCTCCCGTCGTCGACGCCCCTCGGTGAGCACTCTAGTAGGTCCCATGTCTCTCCATCTATGCGTCGCTGCCCTCCGCCATGCCGGATGGTCGCCGGGCGGTGACCATCAGTCCGCGCACGTCGTCACTGGCCGTGCGCGCTGGTGGGGATCGGCCGCCGCTCGTTCTAAGCCGTCCGATCTGCCTTGGCAGATCAAGACAGTTCTCGCGCCCGCGCAGCGCCCCGTGCTCGGTGGACCACGTCCACCGTACGCCATCCTCTTGACATCGCTGACCCATGGGCCCTGCCTGTTGGCGCCGGTTCCTGGGTCGGCTGATGCATTAAATCCCTTTAATTGCGTAATAAATCAATAAGGAATTATTTTTGTATAGTAAAACACATAGAAGCTTTAAAAATTCATAACTAATTCATTCAAGCTCCGATTAATTCCATTCAAATTTCATTAAATCCAAAAAAATGCCAAGAATCCATTAAAAATACTTTCAGCTCATGTTTCAGTGTCCACATATACTGTTTTTAAATGTTTGTGCTTTGATTGCTATAGAAACCGACATTATCGACCCTCCCGTGTACTACAAAGACGTTGCAGAGTTTGTAGAGCTAGAGCAAGGCAAGTTACATCATTCTCTCGACCATATTGCACCCGTTTACTACAAAATATTTGTTTTAAACAAATAAATGTGCATGATTGCATTATTTCATGTGGGTAGGTTGACCTATATATGTGACAGCTATGACTTGATCACCTTGTATGCCTTTGTAGCTTGGGAAATAATCTGATTATAAATAATGTTAGGACGCTTAGCCATGCTTAGAATCAATTAGCTCATCTTGGGAGTAAATACTCATTATATATTCGATGTTCGACTTTAGGTCGGCAGATGGAAACTTTGGATATGGTTACTTAAACAACCAAAATTAGACCTTAACGGTGGGCTGTGGGTGCATGGTTTTGCTAGTCGCACCATGGCAGTTAAGAACCGGTTCGCAGGAACCCCTTGGGCAATTATTCATACATAGCACAAGCCAGCGTGGGCAACGGCTGGGCTTGTAGTGCAGCTTCTCCCACTCCTAGGCACTATTGGTGAGGATGGGCGTGATGGAGTTGGGTCGGCTCAGGGTCGGGTTAATCGGCTTCTGGATCCATTGTGGCACAAGGGGGTAGCCTGGCCGATACGGTGTGCCCTGTCGATAGGTGCAACCTCAACGTGGTGTGGATGGTTAGGGAGGAGTTGCATGAACAGTCCTGTCACAGCCTCTCGCGGGGTGTCGTGGTGACACACAGGCACACGGGAACATGTGTGGGGCTGTGTCTTGTGGGTACAGTTGTACACCTCTAGCCAAAGTTAAAATCTATTCGAATAGCCACACCCGCAGTTATGGGCATTTGGTCAAGACTCACCGTGATTAGTCTCACCTTAATAAATTCAATTAAAACTTGTTGTAGAGATAGGATGGATGGTTGGGCCTGGCCAACGTGGTGTAGCGTTGATCGCTGGTGGATTAATAGTGTTTAATTAATCAACCTTTTTATCTGTTTGCGAACTACTATTGTTTGCAACTGCTTTTACGCAAATGAACCCTGAGCCTATCTTTGTCTCCCGTGCATTGTGCATAATTGCGGATGTGACTTGTTGAGTATTGTGGGTGGTACTCAGTCTTGCTCCCTTCCTCCTCTCAGTGGTAGAGTATCTATCCGACAAGGATCATCAAGAGGACTAGGCTGGATCCGCTATCAAGATGCCTGTGGATTGGAAGCCTTCACATGGCTAGCTGTTTATAGGTTTTCTTTATCTTTTACCGCTGCATTTATGTAAGACTATTTTTTTCTGTTTGTAAGACATACTCTGTATAGCAACTTGGTATTGTGTACCCTAGCTCTCCTGGACAGGGATTTAATACGCGGGAATGTTCGAAAATTCTTGTTGTGAATTTCTGGGCATTACATTGGCTGTGGCTGCTGAGGTGTGTCCACTTCTACAAAGGCCATGGTGGGTCCCATTTTGCAAGAAATATTTTGTCACACACTTTGGGCTAAGTCTAGGCCAGGTATAGTGGGTCCATGTAGTGATGTTCTTGGAGGGGAGGAGGAGGATGAGTAGAAACTTGGGTGAGACACACTGTCCTAAGCAGTGGTGAAGCTTATAGGTGGGCCAGGGGTCTTTGTGGGTCCCACATGGAAGTGAAATAGAGAGAGTTCTCTAGAGACTAAGTGTGGAAAGGTGTGCTAGCTAGCTGTCCTGCACATGTGATTTTACCAAGTTACAATAGGTTTCTAGGGTTGGCAAAATTAATGTGAAAAGATGGATATGTGTTTTACTAACCTGCCAAATTCCACTAGAGGCCTTATAGTATTAATGTGGCAAAAAGATGAAATGGGTATAGTGACAGTTTTTCTGCAGTTCATTTTATTCCCTAGGGTTTGGTACTTATCATTTTGTGTGTTTTCTTTGCAAATTAAATTAGGCCAAAATTTTTGGTTGTAGGGTTCACTTTAATACACACTTTGGTAGAAGGGCACTGCATGAATAGCTTTTTTTTTATTTAGTGAAATAAGAACTAAGCAATTTATTTTAGCTAGTCCTCCTAGTTCTACTGATTTAAAAGATTTTATTGAAGTATTTATGGAAGTGATAAAATCATGTAAAATTTACAGTAGACCAAATGGGTTGTATAGTTCTTATAGGAATTTTTCCATGATTTTGTGTTAAACCAATTATCTCTAGAAATTCCTTAGACTATACAAATGCATATGCATCCTATTATGGAAATGCATTTTAAGATCCAAAAACAATCAAAAGGCATGCACATGAATTATGATCATTTTATTTATCTCACATTTTCATGTCAAACTTCTATTCATACAACTTTAGGCATCTACATTTTCTATTTCCATAATTTAGCTCTTAAAGTTTTATACACCAACCCCTATGCATTTTCATTTAGTCAAAATTTCTTATGCATAATTTTGGATGAATTACTTCCATTTTTATTTAACTGAAAAGGTTTCTAAAGATTGGTAGTATGGATTTCATAGCCGTGTTTTGTACTCTTTTGTATTCTCATATTTTGACCTAGGGTGAGTTTCTAGCTTGAATCAAAACCCTTGTTAAACCAACTCTAGGTAAACTACCTTTTATTTCGATCCTATGCTGAGGAACTATATGATTTTGTTTTTGATGGTTTTTTAATAGTTTGTTGTGGTCGAATTTTGAATTACAGGGCGTCCCTCTCCCCCGGCACGGGCCATGCCTCAGTACCGGCCTCTCCTGCTTCTAGCCCCAGGCCTCTGGAGGCCTCCCCATCTCATGGCCAGCTCGAACCGCTGGCCTTGGCGTCGTGCACATGCATTGCGACGTGGTGACCAAGGGCGGCGATGGATATGGCCACGGGCGGTGCGACTTTGGGGGACTCGGGCTCCGAGGGCGCTTGCCTGCCCTTCTCGTGTCTTGGGGGTCGATGGCACCCCCTGCGGCATCGGCCCCTGGGGTCCGAGCAGAACCACCATCTTGGCAGGCCTCATCACCTTCGACTCCCAAGATTTGTACCGATCCGAGGGCCCTTCCGGATGCACGATCCAGGATGCCCTTGGCATCGCACTTGGGGAGGATCGCTTGTAGCGCCACCCTCCCTGGGTCATCGCAAAGCGCTAGGCCCTCCCTAGGCAGCTCGCTGATAGAGACGTCACCGGAGCCGATGACAACCCTTGGCATGTATACCAACTCCGCTTGCCCCCTAGTTGTGGCTTGCGCCCACATGTGTCCTGGTCACATCGCGATCGCTGGTGTACAGCCACGCCAGATGGGAGTGCCTTTGCAACGGCGCCAGCCGCTGCCACAGAAAGTTGCCTATCACCATCATGGAGGTCAACCCCTCCGCTCGCAGCTGGGCAATCCGGCACATCACCAGGTCAAAGAGGGTGTCCTCCTTGGGGGCATCCACCTAAGCCGACGTATGACGTGCGGGCTCCGTTGGATAAAGCAGGCGTCCGTGAGGCTCTACCCCGAGGTACACCCAGTCCTCGCGCCATTTGTCCCACTTTGGGTGCATAGTTGACTCGATGTACAGGGGCATGGTGCCGTCCCATGGGCAAAAGACACAGCAGACCACGGTCTCCTCATCATCAGAGCCCTTCTTATTCCCAGCTGATCGGAGCTGGAAGAAGCGTCGGAATAACGCCACCGACGGTGCCACTCCCATGAACATATTGCACAGGTGCACGAAAACAGAGAGGGTGACCACTACGTTGGGCACCAGATGCGCTAGCCGGATGCCATACGTCTCCAGCACTCCTAGGAAGAACACCGAGAACGGCGGTACGAGCCCAACCGACGCATACGACAGGAAGAAGATGATTTCCCTTGGCCTGTTCGAAGCTGGCTGGGAGTCGCCAGCCCTCACCGTCGTCGCTCCTCTGGTGGTGGGGTCCAGTAGCAGCCGGAGGACCCTTGTCACCCCTGCCTCATCGCGGAGGCCAGAGGGCGGCAAAGTGCCGCTGCTCATAACGCGGCAGGTGCGGTTCATCCTCAGCATGCCCGGGAGCTAGATGGCAGGAGCTACGGAAGGCGAGGGAAAGTGCAAGGTGGAAAGAGATCAACAGCCAAGAAAGCAGGCACGGAAGGGCAGCACAGCCGCGGGCCTTTCCCCTGTTTTATAGGCTAACTCATCCATTCTGTTAGCTCGCCCACCAGCGTGCTAATCGAGGGAGCGCCTCCTCGACTCACGCGGGCAATCATTCCATATCCCTAAAAACGTGCGTGATAGGGTTGGGAAATGAAGCGGTAGCTGTCGTTTCATTTCCCGCGCTGCTTGCATACATGCGCGCAACACGGTCTACCCCGGTTCCAGCCTCCCGACCGTGGAGTCACCCAAGGAGGCCCCCAAAGTGGCTCAGCACTGCAACATGGCCATGCCGCTGCAAAGGTGGGCCTCATCTCTAGTCTTCATTTGGCCAACGCCTGGCGTTGAGGCCGGGGGCTACTGTCGATGAAATAGGAACCAGGGTCCCCATTACCGACAGCACAGGGTGGCGTAAAGCCACGTTACCACGTTGGCGTGGGCCGCCCTCGATCATGACGAGGTTGCACAGGGGGCTCCCTCAGCGTGGACCAGAGCTCGCGTCCCCGAGGGACAAGCTCCGGGCGCCTCGTAGGCTCCGGGCTTCAGTAAGCTCGGGGCGCCACCTCACTCTACCCCCGAGCACGGCTCCTCCCAGACGGCTTGAGGGCGCGTGAGGGCATGGGCATTAATGATGATGCGATGGAGCCCGTCTCCTCAATTTGATCTCCACGCGCCTCACCCATTAAGGGCAACGGGATGTATATCTACCCGGCATGAGGCGTGGGAGACAGGACGGCTCTATATCCCACGCCCCAGGCCATCATTGCCCTTTTTCTAACAAGGGGCATGGGATGGCAGGCAGTGTGGACGACCGCACCGTCTACTCCGTCTCGCCCAGCCCCTATTCCTTCGGTGAGAGGCAAGTGGGTGGTCCCACGGTCAGCAAGATGAGCACAGCTATCACACCCTGAAAATCACCCTAATTAAAATTATTATGGGTAAATGAAATACAAGAAATCACTAAAAGAGTTTGTGAAAGCGTTTACACAAAGCGTTTGAATAAAATCCTTAATTTCCAACATTAAAAATGGTCGAGTTAAAATTTTAATTAATGCTTGGCATGCTTTTGTATTCCATGGGGTGGTTGGAATATTTTAACCATTCAAGTATTTATAATAATGTATTTTCTTTTTGTTTCATGGTGGGATTTTCTTTTATAAATTTCCCATGTCATAATAAACTCTCTAAAATTTTATTGGATTTTTCGGAGCTCCAAAATTAATTTTAATATTACAAATATCATTTTATTAATTAATTAAATGGAAAACAAATTCCAAAATTCTTTTCCCGATCTTGGGTTGTGTGGGCACCCCGAAAGTGCATTATGGAGAGTAACTAGTATGACAACGCGAAATATCTAGATGGATGGGGTCTCAAATAAAAACCAATTAAGTATAGTAACCATCCATCCTCATCGCAGCCTTGCCATAATATTTACCCGTTCATAATACAAATCCAAAATGCCGAGAAGTGTACAAAAGAGATAATTATAAGGATAGCTTGCCAGTCCTCCCCGTCATACGCCCGTCAAACCACTCGATAGTGGCGACCAAACACGATACGTACCCTAGAGGACTCGAACCACAATAGCTATCCCCCAACCATCTCAATTCTACACAACTCATACTCATGTTCAGCTAGTTCCCAGGAAAGCGACTAGCCTCACACTTTCATCGCAAGCAATTGATAAACATTACAAGTACTCTAAATATGGATAAAAGTGCAGCAGGGTTATATAAATTACATAGAGGGTTTACACACCCTAATTCATCACAGAGTAGCACAAAAGATAGCAGCGGAAAATATAAACATAAAAGGTAAAACCAGTGGTGCCATACCCATCCCACAAGGCAACCGACTGGGGCAGAACTTAACTTCAACTACACATTATCCTCGCCACCCTCGACGGGATAATAGTAGATCACATCAGCGTCGTCGATATCCTCACCTGAAAGATGCAGCGTGAGTACACAAGTACTCAGCTAGACTTATACAATAATAATCGTTCAAAGGAGTAATGCTAGTATCTACATCAAGGAGTATGGCTATGTCAATCTGATTTTGCATAAAGCTGATTTTATTGAGCAAGTGATACATTTAAAACATAAGCATTTGCAAAATATAGCGATCTAAAAATTTAGGACAGCAAGCTTATAGTTCTGAAATGTAAGTAAGAATGAGCACAAACCATGCTCTAATCATCATCCATGGGCCACCATTGCCCAAACCATTATGCTACACAAGCATATCATCTTTTATGACTAAACCAAGTCATATTTAACATCAAAGATTTTTATATAAACCCATCCATCCATGACTATCCTAAGTCATGATATAACAACATAATCCCATAATCACATATCCCAAGTTGGATGCAAACATGAGTAACTAACACATCAAGCGGTCGTCCTGTAACCGTGGACATGGCTATTCAAATAGTTCTTACTCTGATCAGAGGTGTACATCTTTACCCACACGATGTGATAGAAGCCAAATGGCTATACTCTAGTTTGATCCGTACATATCTGTACCCACACTCTACACATTGAGTGCGGACTAGAGGTCACAACAAAACCTTTTGCACGCTTAGCCCCAGCCACCTAAACCACGTCTGGGCCCCCGACGACTTAGTCGTGCGTGTGTGATGACTAAGGCGAGCTCACCGTCGCGGGAGGCACCTCCGGCCAAAGCCAGGCGCGCTCGAGGTCCTCCAAAGGAAATCCCTCCTCACGACTGACGGACGGGCGTAGATGGCCACAGCCTGCCGTGCTACTAAGTTATGCCGTCCCATACTGGCGTGTGGAAGTACGTAGGGTGCTTGAATAGACGTCAACATGTTCGGTCCTTAACGACCCAGACGGAGCTACGTGCATCGGGGAAACACCATCCTTTCATCGCCCTATCATCCGTCCAAGTCAAACATATTCTTAATTATAAATCAGAAGTTATTCTTTTCAGATTTTAACCCATCCATTCGCATTGACTAGTTTTGAACCGATAGCTCCATCTATCGGATTTCTCTAAGTCTAGAAATAAACATGGCTAAGCATTCGGTAAAATAAAAGTATCCCAAAGTCCTTAACCAGGGGTGACAAGGTATAAATATGGAATCAATAACCAAGGAACGGAAATGCATACAATTGGGTAATATTAACTCTACCCGTTTTCCCATTTTAAATAGACCGAAACATGCATATAGATATTGCTTTCGCAAATAAATCAATTTATTGAAAATATAGGTTCAATATGCTTAGATACTTGATTTAGATGCTTGCCTTGCTGCAGCGATGGGTCACACTCAGGCTCTGGATTAACTTCCACGTACTCCGTATCCTCAGAATCTATCGATAAGAAGCAATATGCAAATAAGAGATCGAAATAAACATGCATATGCAACGTGCTCTAAAAATTATGAGATAAATACAGTAGGTAGGACATGTCCTAAAAAGACTTTAGGATAAAGAACTAAGTCATTTGTATCTCTGGATTGGGAGATACAAAAATAACAAGACCCTAAGGCTGAAAACGGCAAAAGCCAAAACTATAGGAAAAACCCTAAGTGGAAAACATATACTTGCATTCTCTGGTAGGATTTTATGAGTGTGAGCATTTTTATGTGAAAACACATATCTTCCTGGTTCCGACAAAATTTGGTTTACTGGATTTTGATTTAAAACGATTTAGATCTGAATTTTACAAGTTTATCGAAAAGAAGGGTTAGAAATTATTTAGGTCTATTTTGAGAGGTAGTTTTGTCAAATACAAATTACCCACAGTAAAGATTACAATTTTCTGAGTTAAACAAAAGTGGTTTCACATTTTTAGCAATTAGGATGAATTTTCTAGAAATTTATAAACTTCTATGTTATAAAGATGTACATAAAAGATATTTCCATTTTTAGAGAAAAGTCCTACACAGAAGTTCTCACTTTTTATTTTACAAAACTAAAGAGAAAATTTTTATGGATCCAGAGAAATTTGGTTTACCTCAAAAGGAGTTATAATGGATTTTATAGAATTATTTCAAGTTTCTAGGCATAAAATAAGTTATTATTGCTTCTTTAATTTCTAGAGGTAGTTTCTGTATAGAAGTTGTAATATTTTATTTGACAGTATTAAAGTTCACAAATTTACAGAATGAGCAAAATTGGTTTCACTCAAAAAGGAGTTAAAATGGCAATGTTATGGATTTATAAAGTTTACATATTTTTCTGTTGTAAATTAAATCCTTCAATTATTTTCCTATTTCTTTCTTCTTTCTTCTTTTCCTCCAGCTCGGGCCCACGTGACAGTGGCACAGAACAGGGCAGGCGCAGGCAGACTGGGGGCGGCGAGCTTCTCGGTGGCGGCGACGGCGAACGGCGGCTCAGCTCGGCCCGCAACCAACAGAGGAAAGATAGAGAAGACCGAGGCGAGGAGATGGGTGGTGGTCTTGTCGCCGATGGTGGCCGAAGCTGGGCACAGCGGCGGCGCAAGCGGCAGAGTGTTTTGGGTTGGCTAGGCCGACTCGGCTACGGGCGGCTTCTGGCCAAAACAAAACATGCGTAAGCGTCTAAGGAGTACTGGAAAGCTCACCGAGGGTCATGCCGGTCCTGGCGAAGCTGGAACAGCAGCGGCGACGGTGAGAAAGGCTCGACGGCGGCGGAATCCAGTGGGTCTTCGTCGGCGGCGTCCTCCGGCCAACAGGCTGCTATGCAAACAGGTGCACGACAACCTATGAGTCCTAAGGCAGCTACACATGCGATGAATCGGTCTAACTCTCATCGGGGAGGGAGGAATCGGCGGCGGCGGTAGTTTGCCGGAGAGGGAGAAGATGACCTCGATCTCGAGCTTCACTGCATATTATCTCGATTCCTTCGAGTAGCGGGCTTCTGGAGGCGAGGCAACGTTGTTGGCGCAAGGGCTCGGTCAGACTCGCTCCAAGGCGGCCGGAACGGTGGCAGTGGCATGGCGGCAGTCCTGCGGGACAGAGGCAGTGCACGGCAGCGACGCGGCTGCTTCGACCGACGGTTCCTAGGGCAAGGTAGCGCAAAAATGGAACGATTAGGAGTTGCAGATCATGTTTTGGAGGTTTAGAAAGGATGGAGCTCACCGGCGTTGGCTCGGGACCGATCGAGCACTGCCGGCAGAAGAGTAGATGGGCTTGCCGGCGGCGATCCTTGGTGTCTCAGTCGGTTTTCTCAGTGGGAACGTGGAGAGGAAGAAGAGAGGAGTTCTCTGGTGAATTTTGGAGTGAAATGGTCGAGGTCTCCAAGGGTGTGCTGTCTAGGGCTTGCTCTGTGAGCTGGGAAGGAGGAAGAAGGAGGCAGTGACACATTTGCAAGGCAGCTGCTGAGTTGTATCCATTGCACAGCAGTCAAGGTGGGTCCCACATGTAAGACAATATTTTTCCACACATTTTTGGCTAACTTTAGTCTATGAGTTGTGGGCCCTTGTAGTGATGTTCTATGTGCAAGAGAGAAGTATGGCTAGGACTTTGGGTGAAACACACTGTCCCATGTTGTGCTACGGTTGACAAGTGGGCCAGGGTCTTGTGGGTCCCACTTGTAAGTGAGAAATGAGAGGAGAAGTCTCTAGAGGCTAAGTTTTGTGAGCTGTCCAACATGCAGTCTTTAAATTACTGTTTCACTAAGTTAATGAGGAGCATAAATTATGGGAAAATTACTGGAGGTAGAGGGAGATGTGTTTAACCTGCTGACCAAAATTCGTGGTTAGGAGTGGTTTGGTTTGCCTTTGGTGAAAATGCAAAGTAGGCACACAGACCCAGTTTTTTCTGCAGTGTGATGTATGTCCCTAGGGCTTTGCTCCTATTATTTCATGTGACTCCTTTCGGAATTAAATTGAGCCAAAATTACTGGTGGTAGGGTTCTTGTTGGCACACATTTTGGCAAAAGGGCTCTGTCTAATTAGTCCTCATTTTTATTTGGTGAATTTTAGAAGTAAACCAATTTATTTCAGCTAGCTTCCTAGTTTTGCTGATTTGAGGGATTTTATTGAAGCATTTATTGAAGTGATAAAATCATGTAAAATTTACAGTGGATTAATTATGTGATATAGTGTTTACAGTAATTTTTCCACGATTTTTATGTGCAACCAAACATCTTTAGAAAACCCTTAGATTATATACATGCCTAGGTCAAAGAAAAGGATCCAGGCTGAAACTGGTTTGAATTTTTAAGAGGTCTAAACTAATGAAATAAATTCTGGAAATATTATATTAATTCATGATAAGTAAACTAGTATTTTAATAAATTATTTCCCATATATGCTTCTGTTCAACTTGGTGTACTTTTTGGTGATGTTTGGTTTTTGCCGATTAGGGTTTTATTATTGTGATTGCAAAAATATTTGCAAACTTTAATTTCGCATGAAGTGACAATGCAAGAATTTAATTTGTGCACTCTAATGGCAGTAGGACATAACCCTAATTACTTGAAATTAGATTTAGGGCTGTGACAGGTTGTTCCTAGTCCAATCCTTTTTAATCTCACTTTTCAACTCAGATTCAAGTTCCCCTCCTCTTTAAAAGCTTGGTGTTGTTTCTAAATCCCTGAGATCCCTAAAAACCCAAAATCTAGAGTCCTCGATACATCCGAAGTCCAAATCCCTAGAGTCTTGTTAATTCCTAAAGTTTCTTTCCCTTTCGAATAAACCCCTAATCTTTTTAAAAGGGTATGATTCCAAAAATTCCCTTGAATCCCCAAATTCCCCAAATTCCTGAAGTCCCAAATCTATATTCTTGAAATCCAATTCCTTTTGAAATGATTCAAATCCACAAATGTTCAGAGTTTTGCCCAAGTTTTAGTCTCCATAAAATATTCTCAATTTTCCAATCTCCTCAAAAATATCCCCAAATTTCCGACACCTGAGAAAAACTCAATAAACAAAATGTCTTAAAATTCCTTTGATTTCCTTAATCTCTAATATTCTAAAAATTCCTTATATTATATTCCCTAATTATTATAAAATATCCTCGAGTTTCTGATTCTCAAAAACATTCTATATTTTAAATGTTCCAAAATTCCTAATGTTTCCTCAACCCTTGTTACTCCCTCAATTTTCCTAAATTTCCAAATTTTCCCACTTTAGGGTTTTTCCGAATTTGTTTTCCCTTCTTTCTTTCCCTTCTTTTCTTTTTCTCCTTTCTTTTCTTTTTCTCCCTTCTTCTTCCTCCTTCCTTCTTCCGCCCCTCTCTCCGTCAGCGCCCACCAAAGCCAACCCGGCCTACACCTCCCTCGCCTCGGCCCACAGCTGCCACCGCTACCCGTCCTGGCCTGGTCCGTGCTGCCACCCCGCGAGCGCCACTGGCCTAGCCCTGCCGCATAGCTGCCGCCGCCAATCTTGGAGAGATTGCAACGCCGCCGCCTGCCCTAGTCCTCTCCCCTTTCTCTATAAATAGCCCCGCCACCTACTCGTCCCTGTGCCCTAGCTCACCACTCCTCCGCCGCCTTGTGCTGCCTCACCCCAAACGCCACCCTAGCCACCTCTGCCTCGCCGCTCCAAGCCACAACCACCGATGCCGGGAGCGCAAGCCGTCACCATGGTCATCATCGTCGTCGCCGCCCTCCGCGTCCCCTGCCGCCGTTGGTGAGCCCCAGCCGCAGCCATTCTTTTCTTCCCCTGCATCGCAATCATCATCGTCTACGTCTCATCGCCGGCGCCCCTGGTCCCCCCCCCCAAAATCCGCCAGTCACTGCCATTCTTGAACTCGGTGCACCGCTGTCAACCATCGCCGTCACGCCGTCGCCGTCGTTCGCCACCGGTCACCGTCGTCGTCGAACATCCCCCTCCACCGCACCGCGCCATGGCTGCACGCGCTTGCCTTGCCCCAGCCGTGTGCCGCTGCCAAGCAGGCCCTACCAGCATCTCCTCCTCTCTGTATGACATGTGGGCTAGTGTATAATCCCAAAATCCATCTAAGCCGTTCAATCCTCTCAATCAATCTAAGCCGTTCGATCTACATAAAATATCGAATAAATCTAGGCCATCTGATCTTCCAGATCGAATCCGAGCCGTCAGATTCCCATACCCTAGATCCAAGCCACGTCAGCCCTAGATTCTTGTCATCGCCATATGGCATCCACCTCGGCAACCACCTTAGCTTCTTTGTCCGCGTGTGTGTCCACATCACCGGTCCAGCGTAGCCATCCACCCCTCAGTCCATAGACCTAGTCCACATAAGCCAAGCCACTGACAGTGGGCCTACTACCTTTATCCATACAAAAATAATTCATTTCATTGAAATTCTGAGGGAATATTCCTGAGAATATTCCTTTTCTAATTTCTATTCAGATTTTCTCTGAATTCGAACTTCTAGAGGCCATAACTTTTCTGTCTGAACTCTGATTCGACCCGTTCTTCTTTCTAAATTCATCTAAAATTATGATCTACATGTTTGTGTACTTTTTATGTACTATTTATTTAGATTTTCTTAGTATTTTTCCTCATTTTGCATGTAGTCGTGTAGCTTCCATCGTTTCGGAAGAGCGTGATGTTCGAGGAAGTGTTTCAGAAGATCAAGTGAATACTTTTCTATTGCAAGGCAAGTCACACAACAATTTTCTTGAGCATTGTCACACCCAGAAATTTAGCCAATTTCCAGACTATTTTGTGTATTAAAATCCCTATCCAGGAATCAAGCCAGGGTACACAAAACGACAAATCAATAAACAGTTCCAAACATAAATAAAGCGTAAATACTTACAGAAGAGGCACTTAGTCCTCACACGGAAGAAAACAACAGTGGAAAGGCGAAACTAGTGTGACTTCAGCTCCACACCACAGGCAAGCTCAACTGGGGTATAAGCCAAGATCTTCACTTCTGAAAAGGGGGAACATAGCAAGGCTAAGTACTACCCACCGTACTCAGTAAGCCACACCAATGATGCATATGTGCACGAGATTTTCAAAGGAAGGTTGGTGGCTCATTTGCGTAAAAGTAGTTAGAAAAAGTAGTAGTTCGCAAACCGTAAAAAGTTGATTAATTTAACAATGTTAATTCCCCACTGATTAACGTTACACCACGTTAACCAGGCCCAACCATTCCCAACTGATTGACGTTACACCACGTCAACCAGTCTCCACTGATGAACGCTACACCATGTTCACCAGACTCCTCCGGTTACCATTACACCACGATAACCGAATTCCACTTATTAACGTTACACCACGTTAACCAGTCACCACTGGACAATGTTACACCACGCTGACCAGTTTTTTCTAATCAACGCTACACCATGTTGACCAGGCCGCGCTGATGAACGTTACACCACGTCCACCAGGGGTCACTGATGAGCGTTACACCACGCTCACCAGTCTCCACCGACTAGCGTTACACCACGCTAACCGGTCACCCCCGGTCAACTCAACCACGTCGACTGGACTCAACACCTTCCACAACACCAGTTTTACAAAGCCAGATTCATTATCTAGGGTGAGACTAATCACGGTGAGTCTTGGCCAATGTGCCCATGACCGCAGGCGCGGCTATTCGAATAGATTTACTCTGATCAGAGGTGTACAACTTTACCCACAAGACACAGCCTCACACACGTTTCCGTGCGTCGATGTGTCACCACGACACCTTGCAAGAGGCTATGACAGGACCGTTCACGCAACCTCTCCCTAACCATCCACACCACGCTGAGGTTGCACCTGCCGACAGGCCACACCATATTGGCCAGGCTACCCCCCTTGCGCCACGGTGAATCCGGCAGCCGATCAACCCTACCCCGGGCCGACCCAACTCCATCCCGCTCACTCTCTTCTTCGGTGCCTAGGAGAGTGAAAAGAAACGCTTCAAGTCCAGCCGTTGCCCACACTGGCTTGTGGAAAGTACGGGTATTTGCCCAATTGGTTCCCGCAGACCGGTCCTTAATTGCCATGGGTGTGACAAGCAAAACCATACACCCACAGCCCACCATTCCAATTTTAGTAATTTAACATCAACCTATCCAAAGTTCCATTTTTCCGACATTGAGTCGAATCAAATAAAAAGATAATATTTAATTCCCAGGTGAGCTATGTTGCTAGGCATGGCTAAGCAGGTCCTATCTCTAGCCAAGTCATCCAATGAGACCTAAGCTAGTCAAATTATCACCCAAGGTTATCAAGGAATCGATAACAAATAAACAGGGTCTCGAGTAAGTGGATAGGTTATCCCATATTCCATGTAATTGGCAAAACATGCAATTTTTTTATAAATTGTAAAATATTTCACAAAGTAGGTTCAACATGCTCAAGGATGAATGTGTGACTTGCCTTGTGACAAAACATCTTCGATTGCTCTTCCAAACTCTTCCGTAGACTTCGCGGTCCTTCGAACGGCGATTATACACGACTACACGCAAAACGATAAAAACCCTAAGAAACTCCAAATAAACCATACATAAAAATTACACAAACAAGTAGATTATAAATTTAGATGAATTTAGGAAGAAGAACAAGTCGATTCAGAGTTCGGATGAAAAAGATATGGCTTCCGGAATATCGAATTCAGAAAGAATTCGGGAAAGAATTGGAAAAGAATATTCTCAGGAATATTCTCTTGGGATTAGACTAAAGAATTATTTTTGGCACTGGAGGAAAAGTGGCACTGTCGTGGGTCACGATTTCGAGGAATAGTTGGAGTGGTGGATTGGGTTAGGGCTGACACGGCACTGGCGGATTAAAAAGGAGTCAATGGCTGGGATTCGATTTGGATGGATTCAAACATCCGAGATTGATTTAGGAACTTGATACAGATTGGACGGCTAAGATTCAACCCTAGGGTTTATGGAGATCCGATGGTTAAGATTGGATTCAATTGATCAGACAGCACTAATCGGCCCAGAATGATCCAACAGCTGGGGCGGCCGAACTACTACACGCGGGACCCACGCGGCAGCATCACAGGAAGAGGAGGCCGAGCTCCTGCCATGGTGCCGGCCGAGGAGTAGAAGTCGGGGCGCTTGATATAAACAATGGCGGTGATGACAAACACAGAGGAAACACCGTGGGGCACTGAGGGATGTTCACCGGCGAGCGAAGAGACGATGGCGCCAATGACGACCGATCAGCGAGGTGGCAACAACGACGATCGACCGCGACGCAGCAGGGCAGCCTAGATGGGAAGAAGAGGGCGTCACCGATGGAAACACGAGGCTCACCGGCGGCACTGGATCGCGGAGACGGCGACACCGGTGCAACGACGACGACCAGCGGTAGGACACAGAACAGGCGGCAGGCTGGCACAAGGCACAGAGTAGGCGGCAGAGCATGTTGTATCTATCTCCTGGAATTGGATTAGGATTGCTTCTTATTTATTTCCAAAACATGCGGTGTGCATGAGTAGGAGTCTGGGTCGGGATGATCCAAGTATTTCCATCTTTGTAATAGGAAAGATAGCATGTATTAACTCCTATATATTCCAGAGAACGAAGAGAAGATTTGTGTCCCCAGAAAAACTTTGTCTTGGATTGATTGTTGAGAGAGAGATAGTTTGAGAGATCCTGTTGTTTTTCCAACAATTGGTATCAGAGCCACAACTATCTTTAGGTTCAGTCGGTGATGTCGTTGATCCCAGTGGCAGGAGGAAGCGGTGGTAGCGGCAGTGGTGGCAGTGGCATGAGTTCGTACCAGTGCCCGCAGTTGACGGCGACAAACTACACCAGCTGGTCCATCCGCGTCCAGGCCATCATGGAGGATCAAGGCGTCTGGACGGCAGTACAGCCAGCGGACGACGACGACGTTGACATCAAGCTCGACAAGAAGGCCAAGGCACACCTACTCCAAGCACTCCCTGAGGACATCCTTATGCAAGTTGCGAAGAAGACGTCCTCAAAGGAGATCTGGGAGGCTCTGAAGACGAGGTTCGTCGGGGCTGATCGTGTTAAGAACGCACGACTCCGGGCGCTGAAGAGTGACTTCGACGCCATGCGGATGGTTGATGGTGAATCACTCGACGACTACGCAGGGAGGCTAACAGCGATGTCGGTAAGATACACCAACGTCGGCGGATCCCTGGATGACGTAGCCATGGTGAAAAAACTGTTTGACACCGTGCCGGACCGGTACTTGCCAGTCATCGCCGGGGTCGAGCAATTTTGCGACATCGACACGATGTTGCTCGAGGAGGCGCTGTCACGGCTGAAGGCGTTCGACGAGCGCACGCGCCAACGTCAACCTGGCGGCGGCGTCACCGTCGGCGGCCAGTTGCTCCTCACTCAGGCTGAGTGGGAGGCGCGACAAAAGAAGGGCGGCGGTGACTCGTCGTCGAACCAGAAGGGCAAAGCTCCCGCGGGTGGCGGGAATCGCGGCCGAGGCAGTCGTGGACGCGGGCGCGGTCGCGGCAAGGGCGGTCGTGGCGAGGCGCACAACACCGACGGAGTGGGTGGCTCCAGCGGCAGCGGACGTGACAAGAGTCACATACGTTGCTTCAATTGCCAGGAGATGGGGCACTACGCCTCACAATGCAAGGCGCCCAAGAAGAAAGAAGAGGTACATCTCACCCAAGCCAACGATATCGAGCCGGCGCTACTCCTTGTAGTTTCGGAAGAGCTGCCGCAGCAGACTCAGCAGGAGGTGGTGCTGCTAAATGAAGACCGCGTATGGCCGGAGCTGTACCAGCTCGATCACGGCACGTCGCCGGTTGCCACCTGGTTCCTCGACAACGGCGCAAGCAACCACATGACCGGCGACAAGGAAAAGTTCCGGGAATTGGACGAGGGCATCACCGGCAGGGTGCGGTTCGGCGATGGCAGATCGGTGGAGATCAAAGGGAAGGGCTCAATTCTCTTTGCCTGCAAGAATGGAGACCATTGGCTGCTCGAGGAGGTGTACTTCATCCCCAGCTTGCGCAGCAACATGGTGAGTCTCGGGCAACTCACCGAGACCGGCCACAGGGTGATCATGGACGAGGACGAGCTCGAGGTGTTTGTGAAAAATCCCATGCGACTGATTATGAAGGTGAGGCGTACTCCCAGCCGCCTCTACAGGATCGAGCTCACCCTGGCATACCCCGTGTCTTTGTTGGCGAGCTTGGACGACCCAGCGTGGCTGTGGCACACGCGCCTAGGTCATGTCAACTTCCAAGCACTGAAGCTGCTCACTGACAAGTCGATGGCCGGAGGAATTCCATCGATCATGCATCCACAACAACTCTGTCAAGGCTGCCTGGTGGCCAAGCAGGCGCGACATCCGTTCCCGACGTTGGCAAACTTTTGAGCAGAGGAGCCGCTCGAGCTGATTCACGGCAATCTCTGTGGCCAAATCTCACCGGCGACAAATGGCGGTAATCAATACTTCATGCTCCTCGTGGATGATTGCACTCGCTGGATGTGGGTGTATATGCTCAAGACGAAGGACCAGGCACTGCCAGCGTTCATAAAGTTCAAGGTGTTGGTGGAGAACACACGCGGACACAAGATCAAGATGCTTCGCACTGATCGGGGGGGAGAATTCCTCTCGGCCGAGTTCACTCGGCTGTGCGAGGACGTCGGCATCGATCGGCAGTACACCGCGCCATACTCTCCACAGCAAAATGGCATGGTGGAGAGGAGGAATCGCACGGTGATGGAGATGGTGCGATCCCTTTTGAAGAGCATGTCCGTACCAGGCAGGTTTTGGGGGGAGGCGGTGAGGCATGCTGTCTACCTCCTCAACCGGCTGCCGACAAAGGCTATGGGCAGCCGCACTCCCTTTGAAGCTTGGAACGGAAGGAAGCCGCAACTTGGTCATCTTCGTGTGTTCGGCTGCATGGCACACGCGAAGATCACCACCCCGTACCTGAAGAAGCTTGATGATCATAGTCAACCAATGGTGTACCTAGGAGTCGAGGAAGGGAGCAAGGCACATCATCTCTTTGATCCACGGCGCAATAAGGTACATGTTAGTCGTGATGTACAATTTGAGGAAAATGTGGAGTGGAGCTGGAATGCAGGTGCAACAGCAGTACAGACTTCTGAGTTTGTGGTTGAAGCAGTGGCTGCTGCGGCAGGCGAAGACACTACCGCAACAACCAATCACGGTGCCCCGGCAAGTGATCACGAAACCAGTGCGGCAGTAGCAGGTGATCAAGCTACCGCGGGAGGAATTTCCGCTGCCGTGGCAGACATCCCACAGCCCGATGGCGCAGCAGCAGGGCCCATGACTAGATCGCGGGCGGTGGCCCGTACGACATTATCAATCACACCGGCCACCTCACCGTCAACACCGGCGGGTGGCACGCCGGAGCCCGACGCCGCCACGTCACCTACGGAACGGATTTCTCCTCCCCTAGCGGGCGGAGATGAATCTCATGATGGTCTTGTCCGGTACAGACACATCGACGATATCATGAGGGAGGCGCGGCGTGTTGATCTAGATGAAGAAGAAGAAGCTGATGGGGAAGCATTGCTGATGGAGACGGAGGAGCCGTCGTGCTACCGCAAGGCAGCTGGCCAACCAGAGTGGGAAGATGCAATGTGCAAGGAGATCGAACCCATTGAGAAGAATTCGACTTGGTCGTTGTCAAAGCTTCCGGTCGGACACAAGGCAATTGGCCTCAAGTGGGTTTACAAGCTCAAGAAGAACTCTGATGGAAAGGTGATCAAGCATAAGGCACGGCTAGTTGCGAAGGGGTATGTGCAACGTCAAGGAATTGATTTCGAGGAAGTGTTTGCACCAGTTGCTCGTCTCGATACAATGCGAGTCATTCTCGCTGTGGCAGCAAACCGTGGGTGGCAGGTGCACCACCTAGACGTCAAGTCGGCGTTCCTCAACGGTGAGCTGCAGGAAGAGGTATATGTTGCACAACCGGAAGGATATGAGGTGAAGGGGAAGGAAAACCTTGTGTACAAGTTACATAAGGCTTTGTATGGTCTTCGGCAGGCACCGCGCGCATGGTACGTGTGCCTTGACCGGAGCCTGAAGGAGCTCGGTTTCTCGAGGTGCGTCCAGGAGCAGGCAATGTACACCCGAGGCACAGCAAGCACTGGCATCATCGTCGGCGTGTACGTGGACGACCTGATTGTAACCGGCCAAGATCCTTCTGCAATCACCGAGTTCAAGAGGCAGATGATGGCTCAATTCGAGATGAGTGACCTTAGATTGCTGCACTACTATCTCGGCATAGAAGTGGCGCAAGGCGATGGCGGCATTACCATCAAGCAGGCAGCGTATGCACAGAAGGTGTTGGAGCAATTTGGAATGAGTGAGTGCAATCCAACAAAATTTCCAATGGAGCCAAGGACACAGCTGCACAAGGATGGCGAGGGACACCCAGTGGATGCCACGGAGTACCGCCGTAACATCGGTTGTCTCAGGTACCTGCTCCACACGCGGCCGGACATGTCATTTGCAGCCGGCGTGGCGAGCAGGTTCATGGAGCGGCCTACCACCATGCATCACAAGGCGGTCAAGCAAATTCTCAGGTATTTGAAGGGGACAATTCATTATGGCCTTGTGTATAGCAAAGGAGGAGGCACAGAAGTGATCACCGGCTACACCGATAGTGACTTGGCTGGTGATCTGGATGATCGGAAGAGCACGAGCGGCATGGCATTCTATGTCAATGAGTCTCTGGTTACATGGAGCTCACAGAAGCAAAGGACGGTGGCACTGTCATCATGTGAGGCTGAATTTATGGCGGCAACGGCGGCGGCATGTCAGGCGTTGTGGCTGAGGAGCTTGTTGGCAGAGTTGAACAAGGAGCAACCGAGACCCGTGAAGGTGTTCGTCGACAACAAATCGGCGATCGCATTGATGAAGAACCCGGTGTTCCATGGACGCAGCAAGCATATCGACACCAGGTTCCATTTCATTCGAGAGTGTGTCGAGGGAGGGCAGATCGTCGTCGAGTTCGTGCGAACGGAGGAGCAGCGAGCTGATCCCTTGACAAAGGCATTGCCAGTGGCGAAGCTGGCGACAATGCGGCACCTTCTTGGTGTCCGCGATCTTAGACCACTCCAGGATTAAGGGGGAGAATGTTGTATCTATCTCCTGGAGTTGGATTAGGATTGGTTCTTATTTATTTCCAAAACATGCGGTGTGCATGAGTAGGAGTCCGGGTCGGGATGATCAAGTATTTTCATCTTTGTAATAGGAAAGATAGCATGTATTAACTCCTATATATTCCAGAGAACGAAGAGAAGATTTGTGTCCCCAGAAAAACTTTGTCTTGGATTGATTGTTGAGAGAGAGATAGTTTGAGAGATCTGTTGTTTTTCCAACAGAGCAGGCGGCTCAAGTGTTGGGCGGCGTGGCAGGCGCACGGGGCGAGGGCGACGACACCAGCGACGGTTTGGCAGAGAGGACGACCACGACGGCGATGCGTCGGCTGGCGAGCTGGGAAGAACAGAGGGCGTCGGGAACATACGACAACAGCGACGACCAACAAAAAGGGAGGATAGGCAGGGCGGTGTGGTGCTCACCAGCGGTAGGCAAAAACGATGACGCCGACGGCGGCTTGAGGCCTTCCAGCGACGGCTGACGACGGAACGGCGATGTAGCGACGAGGAGGACGACGACGTTGACGACGCAGCGTCCGGCGGTGGAATAGATGGGGCAGCGGCACACAGGAGAAGGGCGGCGCTGGGCTTCGGGACGACCGGGGAAGGGTACTCCCACGGTGCTCGGAGGCGACGGAGAAGCAGCCAAGCATGGTGGAGGTGGCAGCATGGCTCGGCCGGGCGCAGGCGACGGCGGGCGAAGGGAGCAGCAGAGGGGCGGCAGCTTCGGGGAGGGAGAAAGCAGCAGAGGCCGGCGCCAAGGGAGGATGCTCACCACGGGGCGGCGAAGGACGACGACGACTGCAGCCGAGCGGCGGCGTTAGCTCCCGGCGTCGGCGCGGCTTCCAGAGGTGGCGGCGCTCGGCAGGGGCGAGGAGCGGCGCAGCAGAGGGCTGGCGGCGCTGCGCGTGGCGTCGTTCGATCGGCATGGCGGCGGCTGGAGGCACGGCCGGCAGAGGCAGGCGACGGCGCGGCGAAGGCGCGGCTTCGGGCGAGCGGGGAAAACGAGAGAGGGGAACTCGGAAGAGCCATTTGAGGGCACGGGGAGGCGGAATCGTGGCCGAGGAGGCAGTTTTGGAGCGAGAGTGGGCGCGGGAACGACGGCGTCATGGGGGCGTGCGGAGCGGGGTTGGCGGCCAGGCGGTTGCGACCAGAGGCCGGGGCGGCGCAGGCTGGGCAAGCGCGGCGCGGGCCGAGGGGGGGCGGCGATGGGCTGGTGCAGGCCGGGCCGGGGAAGGAGCACAGCCGAGGGGGGCGCAGCCCAGGGCGGCGGCGGCGGCTCGGCTTGGCGACCAGAGAGCAGAGAGAGCTGAGAAGAAGATGAACTGGAGGGAGGAAACCAGAAAGGAGAGAAAAATAAAAGGGGAAAGGAAAAATTGGAAGGAAAATAAGGAAAAGAGAAAAGAAGGAGAAAAAGGTGGGGATTTTTGGGAATTTCGCCGGAGATTCTTTAAATTTAGAATTTAAATTTTAGAACTTCGAGAAGTATCAGGAATATCGGAAATTGGGGAATTGTTCGGAATTTTGGAGGATTG
The DNA here is from genome assembly GCA_003991445.1 of Oryza meyeriana var. granulata. Lineage (NCBI taxonomy): Eukaryota > Viridiplantae > Streptophyta > Magnoliopsida > Poales > Poaceae > Oryza > Oryza meyeriana. The sequence goes on along the minus strand of RYFJ01003528.1, from coordinate 9,602 downwards.
CGAACGTCGACATATATATATTTGGAAAAATCGGAGATGTCGAAATACTTTTGGAAATCGAAGTATTTCTTCGGAATCGAGAAAATTCGCCAGAATTTTTGGAACTCTCCAACTATAAGAGTATTTTGAGAATTTCGAGAATATTGGAAGGAGTCAACAGGAATATTTCGAAATCGGGAAAAATTGGGAATATTTACGGAATCAGGAACTTGGGGGAAAAATAGAGGGGATTTTGCATCGACCGAGAAATTAGTATATTCGAGGAATATATTTTACGGAGTTTGAGAAACGGAATAAATGAACGTCCAAAATATGGGGAATATTTTGGGAGTCAAGAACGGTGGAGGAAATAGTTTAGAAAACATTCGATCACTTGAAATATCGGTATATTTGGAGAATTGAAACAACGAGGAGGTTTTAGGGTTCCAGGAGCAGCACGAAGCCCTAGAAGAAAAAGGAGTCAGAGTTCACGATGAATGGGGAGACTTCAAAGGACTGAAACGAAACGACCCGAACAAGGGAAAAGACAGGGGTTTTATTATAGATTAGATTTATCTAATTATAGAAATGAACTTTATTCCATTAAAATTAATTCTGGAGCTCCGAGAATTTCGAGAAAATTTTAGAGAGTTTATTAAATCGTGGGAAATTTACCAGAAATAAATGCCACCACGAAACAAATAGAGTTTATTCTGATAAATACTTAAACACTTAAAATATTCCAACAAAAACCCAGGAATATAAAAGCATCCAAGCATTTATTTAAAATTTTTAACTTGGGATTTTTAATATTGGAAATTTCAAAATTTTATTCAAACACATTTCTCAAACAAAAATTTTCTAGCATATTCTTGTATTTCGATTTACAACAATTTTTAATTAAACCGATTTTTAGGGCGTGACAAGCATGTTGAACCTGATTGTGAAAATTATTTTGTTTTAACGTTATTGCATGCAATTTTGGAATGTTATTAATACGGGTATTTATTATTAACCCAATATTCTGTGACTATGGCCATTTTGCGATTCATACCTTTGCATTGATATCTTGGGTAGTTAATATTGACTAGCTAGATGTCTAAACTAATGATCTAGCTAGAATAATTAGTTTAGCTTAGCCATGCTTAGAAACTTTAGCGTTATTTTATGTGGGATAACTATTGATTCATTCCTGATTAGTTAATGGTTAATGACCATAATTTCATGACAGTTGGTCGTGGTTGGTTAATTAAACTTGCCAGCTAAAACTTGACCAATGGTGGGTTGTGAGCACATGGAAAGATGATGTTGCCAGTAGTGCTCATGACAATTAAGGACCAGTTCACGAGCTATCTTTGCGAAGCATAACCGTACTAACCACAAGCTAGAGTGGGTAATGGCTTGACTAGACATGTGGAGAGTTCAACAGGAGGAACTAGGGCTTGTTTGTGGCAGCCATAAGTCCCCGCATGGCAGCCATAAGTCCATGGTTTTGGGCGTTGGGCCGTCTCCTAGTTAGGCACCTGATCAACCCTATCGGAAATATGTGGTTTAGCGGGTGGCACTCTTATTGGGCGAGTTACATGAAAGGTCTTGTCATGGTTTTCTCCTTTGCAGTACCATGGTGGTATTTTGGGATATGGTGACATGTGTGGAGCCGTATCTTGTGGGTAAATTGGTACATCTCTGGCCAGAGTAAAACTGTTCGAATAGCCGTGCCCACTGTTATAGGCGGTGGAGAAATGTTTTTCCTAATTAGTCCCACACTACTCATTAATGATGATAATTTGATAATTCATGGTAACTTGATAGCTCCAGATTGGAGGGTTTTGGTTTGGGCCTAAACTGTATTGGACTGTTGTTCGGTGATTGGTTAATGTTGATATTTATTAAATTATATTGTTTATATAATGTTTTCAAATGCAAATATTTTAAATGCGGTTTATGCAAACAAGCCATATTATGCCTTTCCTTGGAATCCTGTTGTATTATTTTTGTTTATTCTTGTGTGGCTTGTTGAGTACGGTGGGTGATACTCAGTCTTGCAATATTACCATCATCAGAGTGAAGATTTGCGTGGAAGGAGAAGGTTTTTGGTGTCTAGCTTATACCCCAGTTGAGCTGTCTATGGGCTAAGTGCTGAAGCTCAGCTAGATTCCCGTTCCGCTGCAGTTTTTCTTCCGTGTGAGAACCTTTTGTAAGTATTTATCGTTATTTTGTTTTGGTTATGTTTATCAAATTGTCGATTTGTATACCTCAGCTGATTCCTGGATGAGGGTTTAATACACAAATTAGCTATGGAAATTTGTAGTGAATTTCTGGGCATGACATCAGCCTTCCTTCACAAGCCTTGGACGGCCACACCAGACGCGTGGCCAACCACCATTGCTCCGATTCTCACTAGCTTGAGGAGGGCCCCCGAAGGAAGAGTAGCCGGGCCTATCGGCCAACACAAGACAAGATATAGCATACTTAATTCTCTAATTCCTATGGTGCAGCCACTGTAGTATTCCCCCAAAGTTTATAAGGGGAGAGCCAAGGCTACGAAGAGCGAGGAACCAAAAAAAAAGATTCACAGCCTATGTCTTGTAAAACTTTCTTGAGAGGGATAAGATCTGGAAGAACCAAGAACACAACAGTAGTAGATATTACACCTCTGGGTGGCCTAAACCTGTACAATCCCTCGTGTCTCATTTACTCCAACAACAACCTACAACCGATCAAAGCACACTGATTCCCCCGGCGCAACTCATAAAGGGGGTCCCTCTGGATCCCTGCTATAGGTATTTCCACACTGACAAATCAATGCTTGGTTACTTGCTATCTTCTGCATATTTTCTGCATGGTTGGTGAGGTTGGTAATATACTCCACCAATGATAACTTTAAAATAGAAGAAAATTATTTAGTGGTTGATTTTTTATTATTTTCATCTTGGCCATATTATGTTGTTTTCTAAGCTTGGTGAGCCGCTCTAAGGAATGACATGGTTATTTGGTTGAGCAACATGGCACTATCAGTGTAATATGGGCCAGCACAGGGTAATATTTTGATGAATACAGGTAGCTAAGAGCATAGAAATTGGCCTTACAGAAATCTAGAACTCATCCTACTGATTGTGTTTCTCAGGTATTAAGGACAGTTTACTACCCTTGGCACAATCATAAAAATTGTTAATGTACTGATTATGTTTGCATTCTGAACAATATTTGCCTCAAGTTGTGCATTTTGGGAAGCCTATCTTTAGTCGGTTTGGTGTTCTTTCACTGTTTCGATAGTTTAGCTTTACGCATACATTCTCACAATTATCGGTGCTTACAAGAATGCCCGACCAAAGACACATTTGATGCTGGAAAAGCATGTGCAATGATGATGACTTCATTTATCATTCTTGTGGAGGTTGATCTGCAATACTTAATCAAGAATAGAAACAAAATGCTATACTAGAATGTATTATGTATGTGCTACTATCCTTCTAGACAACTGGAACTTTCGTTGCTGCCTCAAGGTATCCAAGAACAACTATGATTCGTCCATCAATCATTAGTCAGGGCATCGGTTGGATGGTAAACAAATCAAACTATTATTTGTACCTTCGAGTTTGTCCCATCCTTGATTTGTATAACATTGATCATCCTAAAACACCATCCTCGGGGTATCAACATCTTGATTGATTCTTTTTTGGGACATGCAATGGAACCTCAGTTTTAGTGCAAGTATAACATCGAAGAATAATAAGAACTGCATGAGGAGTAATGGGGTAAAAATCACTGTCGGCGAAACAGGAATGGGGTCCCACATTCTCCGGGGACGCGTGGATCTTCGGCCACAACAGCTCCTCCGGGGCCCATATTCTGCGCCGGTGACGGCCGGCTAAGGCTGTTTCCCCGCCAAGTACCTGGGGCCCGAGTACTGCCCGGGCCCGGGTACGCTTTTCCTGAGCGCCTCGTGACGGCGCCCACATCCACATCCACCCCGGGGCCCGAGGGCATTCCCGGAACCAGGTCTCGCCCCCGTGCCCGGGGCCTCGGCTTCGGTCCCGGGGTGCGGTCCCGGGGCATGTTCCCGGGTCGGGCCCTCTGATCCCGGGGCCCGCAGGCTCGGTCCCAGGGCGCGTTCCTAGGGCGCATCACTCTGGCATTCTCGGGCCCGGGGCGCGCTTCCTGTGCCCGGAGGCTCGCAGCTTCGCTCCCGGGCCTGTGTCCCCGGGCACGAGCATGACTCAAGCGGATCAGCTTACCAACTACCCGCATTAATGGCAAGGCGACGGGGCAGACCCGGTGACGCTGCGGATCTACATCTCACGCGGCAGACCCGATCCCTTGCGATTCAGTTTGGACACGGCCCAGAGCCATTCCAGATTGGATCTAGGGAGGTCGGAGTCGTGCTAACTCTAATCAACTACTCGGATTCTGATTCTAAGTCGGACAACGGTTCGAACACCAGTTCGGACACCAGTTTGGCGAGTTTCCTTCTCCCTCGAGAGATCTTCATGGCTTCTACCCCTCCACCGGAGGTGTGCCGACTACAAGAGGAGCAAGCAGAGGAGGCACGCCGACTACGGCAACAGGAGGAGGCCGAACGCGAGGCTCGCAATGACGAGCTACGCAGGGCTAGGCGAACCGCTCAGCAACAGATCCTCCAGACCAGAGTCGGCGACCATGACGTCTTTGTCATGCCACAACAGAATGTCATGGCCGCTGCAACCCTGCTAGACATGCTCTAGCTCGGGCCTGATCATCAGGCCACCCCGACAATAACCAAGATCAAGGCGATGATTACAGCTGCTGCATGTCAGCAGCACCAGCAGTCGGGCAAAACACTTATACCGACCAACCGGTCGGGTTCTCCAGCGGCAATCTCGTCCGCATCAACATGACACCGGGCAGCCAGCTCAAGTCAGCCGCACGAAGAGTCACGGCAAACATCACTCGGCAACACCAACAACAACAATCGGCGGCATCACCAGAATGATCATCGGTTCAACCAAGACCTCCGAGTCCGTCTACAACGTGATCTCCGCCATGATATCAACGCTCGGTGCCGCCAACACGAAGATGACGAGCGCCGCCGATTGGAGGACGAGCACGAGCATTTCGGTCTTCACCACAAGCGGTTTAACCGCCGCTGTCGGAGCCGGAGCCCTCACGAAGATGAAGGCGTACCAGCCTTCACCCAGGAGCTACAGGATGTCGACTGGCCGTCGGGCTTTAAGCCTACCGAGATCGAAAAATATGACGGAAGACTAACCCCCAGTCCTGGCTCACCGTATATACTCTAGCAATCCGTGCTGCCGGAGGTGATCATAAAGCCATGGCTAACTACCTCTCGATCGCTTTGGCCGACTCAGCGAGGACATGGCTAATAGGGCTCCCAGTTGGCGATCTTTAAATCGGCTCCTAGGGGAACTCCGGGAACGCTTTATAGCCAACTTTCAAGGAACTCCCTTATGAGCGCCATCTCCGAGCATAGCATCTCTACCGCCACTGCACAGAGGAAAAAACGAGTCCCTCCGTGAGTTCATCAAAAGGTTCTCCGAGAAACGCAACCAGATCCCAATGATCAAGGACGAGGTCATCATCGCAAGTGAGATTAAAGAACGCTCCATACTCTCATCGCCAATTCACTCGGAGAGCCTCCAGCCTCTGTCAGTGGCCCTCTTCGATATGGCGAACAAGTATTGTGCCGACTCAGCAGGAGGCGGTTTCCTGAACACCTGAAAGCTCCTCAACGAAAAGTAAGTCCCTGGGCAGAAGGACCACCAAAGGCTTTTGAAAAGCTGATAATGAGCCATCATAGAACAAGTCCGGCAGCCGCAAGCGGAAGTCGGACAACGAGGTGTTTGCCACATGGAGCGCACCCCGGTCGCGGCCCGCCAAGGAACAACGAATACCAGAAGATTATGAACGGGGCCTTGCCCCTTCCATCCAAGGGCAAGCAAAGCGGCAAGGATTTTTTTCATGCTCAAAAAGTTTGCCTCCGAGCGACTTCATCGTTTGGTACCAGGACAAAGACAAGACAAGGTCCAGCATTCGGGCCTGGCCAACGATTTCCAAGATCCCAGACCGAGCTCAACCACATCTTCGGAGGGCAGTTGCGTAAGAGTCAAGCGAAGAAGAAGCTAACAAGCACGCAAACGTCAACAACAGTCCCTACAGCAGACTGCCCCCTCAATATTTGCATTGGTCAAAAATTCCCATCACCTTTGACCGCACACGCAGATCACCCCAGGATCGGGTCTCACACCGGAACGCTACCCAATCATCCTGGACCCAGTCGTGTCAAAATATATCAACTTGAAAAAGGCCATAGAACGGAGGTAGCGCGCTCAATATCTCTCTCTTTGCCAAGATTCCCTGAATGAGATGAAAATCCCGCGGTCGTTCAGACTACGGCTGATACTGCATCCTCTCCACGGGATAAATTCATGGCCTATCTTCAACACCCTCAGGCAGATAACCTTTGCCCGGTTCACCTTCGTCCCACGCAGGATAACTTCCGGCACTGAAAACATCTGCTTCCGAGGTTGCCGACTTCGAGACCTTGAGAGCGTACCGAGCGATACTCGGTTACGACCAGTCACTTTCACTAAATGCAAGGCGTACCGGCACTTATTTTACTGGTACATGGTGTTGCTGCTTAGATGCTGGGGTGTCCAGCCGGAGTTTCCTCTCTCGCAGGCGACGTCGGAAGCAGCGCTTCAACCACTGCGACAAGGATAGCTGGGGCGGAGTTGGCTCAATCGCAAGATGTGGCTATGTCGGACGCAAAGCTTCGACATTAGCCGTCACACTGAAGTCGTAGGAATTTGACTCAATGTTCCGGCAAAAAAGCAGCAAAGCCAGGAATTTCTACGGACCTCTGACACAAAGAAGAGTCCCCTGCGAATCCTTTCGACCTTGAGCTTGGGTGTCCTGCGCGCGAAGACGGGTGCTCCTAGTCGGTGACCATGGACCTCGACCCAAATAGGCAGAAACGCGCATCAGTCACGATTCGTCCACGCCACCAAGGATCTCTTCGCATCTGGAACACCTGTCCGACATGCCGGGCGTACCAAGGGAGGTGATCCGGAACAACGCCCCTCAATGTCAAGATAACTGCGCAAGCGGTCAAGCAATTAGCTACGGGCTTCGCGACAAGACCGAAAAGTGCTATTCGGGAGTAGTAACCAAGCTCCTCTTACAGCCGGGTCATCAAAGAGGTCTACCACCTCAGACTGACAGCAAACCCATGTCCTTGGTCCGGAATTGAAAAACGGTAAATGGCGCATGTTGCGTCGACTCCCGCCTAAACCAAAGTGTGCCCAAAAGATCGCATTTGTCTAACCACAGGATAGATCAGGTGGTAGATTCAACGCGGGGTAAACGCAACTTCTCAGCTTTTCTCGACTGTTACTCACTTCGCGAATAAGCCACCAAATCAGCCTGATGTGAAGAGGAGGACTGCCTAAAGACGTGCTCATTATGGCCGTTTGCGCCCTACTGCGCATGTTGTGTAAATAGGTTTCTTACTATGCCCGTTCGAGTTTTTTGAAAAACGCTGCAGCAACCTAAATCAATGAACAATTCAGCGTTGTGTTCTACCAACACTCAATCGTTGCGCAACGTGGATTGCCGTACGTTTCCGACGACACTGTGTGATCAAGACAAAGAACACGAAGACCTCATCGCTGACCTGGAAGAACCTCTTTTGCGCAAATCTTCGATAGATTCAAGATGAAGTTGAATCCGAAAAGTGCGTTTTTCCTTACCGGTGTGCCCATCGCGCGTAAGTCTACGTCGGCAATCGAATCCCTCTCACATCGCGCATCGGGCAACCCGACAGAAAGTCAATGCAATCATAAACATGGCAACCTCGTGCCCGGAATCAGCCAGAAGGGAACGTCATTGCAACGTCACAGCTGCTATGGCGGCACTCAGCTTGGTTTAATTTCTCGACTAGGCGAACGGGGTTGGCCCTTTTCAAGCTATAAAGACCAGCAGACAACTTTCCAATGGACTCTCGATGCCCAGCAAGCCTTCGAAGACTTTCAAACAAATTTCTCACAATACCCCCGTGTTGCGTCTCCTATGCCACCAAGAGCCATTAATGGTAATCTGGCGGCACCACTAGGTAGTCAGCGACGGTGGTTGGTGGTCGGAGCGAACCTCCGAAACAGGTCACATACAGAAGATCCACGGCTAGCTACTTTGTTAGGGAGGTCCTACCCGACTCAAAGATGAGATATCCGCAGGTCCAAAAACTGCCTAGATGTGCTCTACTCATCACTGTCCAGAAGCTGGTGCACTATTTCCCAAGAGAACTCAATGGTCACATCATATCCACTTGGGAATTCCTGCAAACCGCGGAGGCCATGCGGCCGAATCGCTAATAGGCGCTCGGTTGATGGCGTTCGACATCACCTTTAACCATGGACAGCAATCAAGATCACAAGCTCTGCTTGACTTTCGTGGCCGAGCATGGACAGAAAGTTCAGATGCCTACATTAACACAAGCTAGAAGTACTGGACAATGTACTATCGACGGTTCCATATCGGATCGGCGATGCGGGGCGCCGGCATCGTACTTAACGTCCCCACACCCCCAAACTCAAGTACGTTCTCGCCAGATCCCCTTCCCGACTTCCACAACGTCAAGTCAAGTACGAGGCACTCATCCCGGCCTCCCGTTGCTATATCACTTGGCATCTGCCGATTGGTTTTGCGAGGAGACTCTCAACTCGTGGTGAACCATAGTCATTGAAAGACTGGACATGTCTTGGACAATCCATGGCGGCATACTGTTCAGGAGAGGATCCGAATTTTAGCTGGAAAACTTAAGTTCTACGAGCTAGAGTAACCATGTTCCTACTGTTAACGCACAAACTTTGGTAAGCGCCCTGTAATCAGCTTCGGTCAAGAAGTAAATTGCAGTTCACTAACCGGAAAATGATCCCAGAAGAGGCCGATTCACCGGAATGGAGCCGTGCAGACTGCACAGCATTGGCAGTTGGTTTCTGTATCTATTAGTGTAGGCAAGTGTTTATAACTTTTAGGAAACCTGACTCGGAGTGTCCGGTCGGTGCCTTATTAGCGTTTTTGTTATACATTTAGGAAATCATGTACCGTGTCCTAATAAGGAATCGTGTAACTGCGTTTGGTATTAACGTACGCCAGGGACCCTTGTAAAATTATACTGCGATCAATACAAATTCGGCGCATCGCACTTCTGACGGGATTCTTGCTTCTCGATGCCGGGCCTGCATCGGTTAGGTTCGGCGACTCCTGCGAGAGGATAAGTCTCGTCACCCGGTACCTATCGGCTTTAGGACTTCCTCGGTTAAGGTCCGATATTCTAGTCGGTTTTATGGTTAGTCGGCTTACCCCCGATATATTTATTTATCTATGGCTGCATCAGTTCCAGTTGGATCTCATAGATTGGATTAGGTATATCATCAATCACGCATGCGTAGATCGTATCGGCTTACTGGAGCGGTTTTATCCACAGTTTTGTGCTACATCGGTTGGGTCCGACCTACTAAACCTGCCAGCAATAAATCGGTCTCTGCTAGGTTGATCACTTGTGCGCAAGCGTCCTTATCGGGGTTAATGCCGATAATTTATCAATTTTTAGCATCTACTATTAT